>VMDR010003135.1:0-76928 GCA_007922815.1 Macrotus californicus
TTTGGCTAGCCCAGGGTGAAAAAATGAGATGGGAACTCCTGGATGGATCACAACTGGTTGCCCAACTTAGGATGTTCTAGGGAAAGAAAAGGAAGTTTCTTTAGAACAGTGGCTCTCAGAATGTGATCTCTCAACAGACAGGTAACAGCACCACTTAGGCATCTGTTAGAATGCAAATGCCCAGGGCCCTCCCAGCCTCACTGAGTCAGAAACTCTGGAGGTGGGGCCCAGTGATCTGTGTTTCAGCAAACCTTGTAGGAGATGCTGATAGAGGCTCAAGTTTGAGAATCACTGCTTCAGGAAATGCCCACCCCAACTCACTGCAGCTAACTGAATAATAATTTGGTAGAGCAGCATGCTGGGTGCTTCCATTTAATCTTGTTTGTGCACACACACAGTTCCAGAAACGCGCACAGAGAGGTCGGGCCCCACACAGCGCAGTGACACAGGTGACAAAGTCAACCGCAGAGCCCAGGTCCCCTGATTCCAGAAAGTGGAAAATGTCTCGTGTTCTTTCAAGAAGTAGAATGTGAAGGAGGTGCGGGAGGCGGGGGAGAAAAATAGTGTGAATTTTCCAGCTTGATTCCATAAGACATCAATGGTCTCTAAAGACCATCATGGAACTCAAACACTAGTGATCTTCACAGAAGTCTTCATAAGAAAATTAAACAGTTCAAATAATTTTATACCTCATAAAACTCAGCAATTTTGAAGCCGTGCTTCACATCTTTAAAAGAGCAAACATCCTGCCAGAGATGTGCCTGGTACCTCAGGACTTTCTCCCAAACAACCTTTAGCTTTTATCTCCTAGACAGCGTGAAGGAATCGTTGGGTATGCTTCCTTCTCCCAGAAAGCTCGGAACCAAATTAGCGTGTGAACAGCCATCAGCCCTTTGGAGGGAGAGCCTCAGGCGGCTGTCCGATCTCTCCAGCCTTTATTTCCCTGGCCGATGTTCTTCCCTCACCTCAGGCCTTGCCACACCACCCGTGTTTTTGTCAGACATTTCGAATCCTTGTAGGAATGAAACTGGCAATAAGAAGGTAAATGTAAAGCAGGGGTGGGGAGGGGAGACTCTTTCCCCAGGCAAACTGAAAACCTGGGAGGAGAGGCCGAGCGTGACAGCATGGGTCCAGGGGCCGTCCACGGCCCGCTCCAGCAGCCATGGCCATGGGCCTGCAATTGGGGTCACCTTCTGACCAGAAGGAGCAAAGAGGGAGGAAGAACAGCCATCAGTGGCAGAATCACTCTGTGCTCAAGTTGTTTCGGGGGTGGGGTAGGAAGAGGGGGTGAGAAGAGGACCCTGAGGTCTAGCTTCTCTGTCTTATGAGAGGGACCTATCTCTGTCCTCCGTGGTCTCCTCACTGTCAGACTAAAGCAGCATCCACCAGGACTGGCAAAGCCGATGCAGGCCCCGCAGATCCCCAGCATTTCTCCCTGTGGGCACAGTGCACCAGCTGCAGACAGAAGCTGACCGGGCTCTACCCTGCTCAGCTCCCAGGGAGATGGGCCGGTGGCTTCAGGACAGGAAAGTACAGGCAATTAGGGGCATCTGGCTCCAGCTTGTTACAAAGCCGAGAATACTTACTGTTAAGATTTTCTATCAAGTTTGGAACAGGTCAAGGGTCTTTTCCGTGAGTAGAACCTTGGAAGAACTTATTTCAGCTTCAAGACAGGTTGATTGGAAAGGAGTCGGGAATCAGCCGTGCAACAGGGGCTCTTTGGAGCTGCCCACTCTACCAGCCAGCAGTGCCTCCCGGGAAAATTTCCATAAACAGCTCCATCAGGACTGAGCGTCAACCTTGACCAGTCACTTCTGAGCCCAGGTACATCCATAATGACACTTCTCCACCTTCCCCTTCCCCCAGAGCATGACAGATGAGGGGCTTCATGGAACAAGTCCCCGAGCTGCGACGGGGATCCGTCTCGCTCCACTGCAGGAAAAATATATATCCCTGAACAGCTGTGAGGAATTCTTTCATTATTTATCTGCACTGTTACTGCTGGTCCTCGCTTCCTCTTTTTACAATAAAAAATGAAAACAGATTCAATGGCATATTCTGACAATGATTGTTTTTAAGCACCCAGGCTGGATGGACTATGGGGGGAGGGGTGGTGGTGGAGAGAACACTAAGAGAACAGAGGGTTTGTGAAGCCTGGGGCTGGAGACAAAGGGGAGACGTGCCCCTGCAGAGTGGCAGGGCGAGGACGTTTCCCAGGGTGGCCTGTCTGCATGGTGACCACACAGGGTCAGCTCAAGGCTGCATGCTTATTTTTATGGAAGCAATTTGTAACCATTCAGAAATCACATTGGGGGAGCTACGCAGAGGAGAGAAGGTAAATTACAGCAAAGGCAGAAGGATTCACAGGGTGAAGGCAGCACAGGCAGACACGCACAGACCGTGTGCCCAGTGCTGTTCACTTTGGAGGGGGAACCACCATGTGTACTGAGAAGGTACCAGTCCTCGGGAGAGTGCTTATGTCCCCGGAAATGCACCCTAAGGTCAGTGTGAGCCGGCAGAAAGGAGGACATGGGGGTGGGGTGGGGGTGAGGGCTGAAGCAGTGCTGTTGGAGTGTGCGCAGGAGGCCTGACCAGTCAGCACTGATACGTGTCACAAAACCACCTCCGAGGCAACAGTGGTGGTGGTGGGCTTCGACCCTCTGCTCGATGGCTGGAAGACTCACTCAGCCAGAAGCCGAGTCTGGCCAGTCCTCACCTAGCCTCTCTTGTATTCATTCAATCACTTCAACATAGATTTAGCGAAGACCCACTGTTCACTTTCTATACCCCTTACGTAATTATCACCAGCTCAGCAGCTCCAAACAACACCCATTTACATCTATGTGTCCTGTGAGTCAGGCGTCTGCATACTGTGCACACCAGGCTGTAGTCCAGGCATCGGCTGGGGCTGTGCTCCCACCAGCGGCTCAAGAGAGAAAAAATCAGCTTCCAAGCTCCCTCAGGCTATTGGCAGGGTTCATTCCCTTGTAGTTGCCAGACTGAGGGTTTCAGCTTGGTGCTGGAATCTACCCTCAGCCCCTAGACCCTGCCCACAGCTCCTCACCACCTGCTTCTTCAAAGCCACCAACAGTGAGAGAGAGAGAGAGAGAGAGAGAGAGAGAGAGGGGTGGGGGGAGAGAGACTGACAGTCAGAGGACACGGGCTAGATTAAAAGCTGTATCAGCAGATCTCAATATCTGGACCTCAATTTGAATCCTGGTTTTTCTTAATGTAAAAAAACTCCTGATAATTATGCAATTAGAAATTTGAATATCAACTGGGCATTTGATGACACTGAGAAATTATTGTCAATTTTTAAAGTATGATGATTGTATTTGTGGACTTCTAGCAAGGAGCCTTCAGCTTTGAGGGCTCCATACTGAAATATTAAAGAAAAATGGTATGTCTAGGAGATTTTCTTCAGAAGACCACGGGAACAAGAGAAGGCGGAGTTATGGATGCGGGGACTTCTCTGAGGGCCGTGGGCTGATGCGATGGGCATGGGGGTTCATTAAGCTCTCTGTCAGCTTCCGTGGGCACTCAAAACCTGCATAATACAAGCTTTAAAAATAAGCATCTGGGTAGATGTCCTTATTAGCAACCATGGAAATACAAAGGAAAACCATGCCCTTCTACTTCACGTCCATCAAATTGCCAGCAATTTTAAAGAATGACAATACCCTTTGCAAGTAAGGGTGTGACAAAACAAATACTCTGACACACTGCTGGGCGGGGGCTGGGTGGGGGGCAGACTGTAAACTGACATACGCTTTGGAAGGCATTTTGATAAATACCAAGAGTCTTGAAAATGTTCATATTCTTTGATCCAGTAATTCCAGTTCTGGGAATTGACCCTAAACAAATAGCCCTCAAAATGAACAGAGCTTAGGCACAAAGATATCCATTACAGGATGTGTAGTGGAGAATCCACCTTACCCAACAGGCAGCCCAGCCTTTGCCCTCAGCTACTGGGAGGTCATCCCTGGACTCTTGGAATGTCCTGCCTGATCAGAGTGTCTATTTTTACCTGGTAGCCTTGGCCACTGAAGAGTCTAGCACTGTGACTAATGATGGGGGGGCTTTGTCCATTCTGGGGCTGGAGGGGCTGGAGACTAACGATCAGCCCCACGGGCAGTGGGCCATGGAGCCCCAATAAAAACCCTGGACCCAAGGCTCAGGTGAACTCCCCTGGCTGGCAATACTTGGTGCACATTGTCACACATCATCAGGAAAGTCACACTGTCCATGACTGCACGAGAAGAGGACAACTGGAAGTTTCCTGTCTGGTCAATTCCTGGCCTCGGCCCTACATGTCTCTCCCCTTGGCTGATCTTCCTCTGCACCCTTTAACTGCAACAAAGCACAGCCATGAGTAGAGGGGCTCCCCGTGAGTTACCCATGAGTTCTAGTGAATTCTTGAAACTCAAGGTGAGTTTGAGGATCCCCAAACTCACAGTTGGTGCCTCAAGTGAGGCTGGTCGTGTGCCCTGCTCCCTAACTTCGCACTTGGTATCAGAAATGAGGGCCGTCTTGGGGATTGTGCCCCTCTAACCTCGCATGGGGGTTTTTATTTTGAAAATTTTCCTGGTAATCACTTCACTGATCAATAACGGAAGTGCTGTGTATTTCATGTGTGCAATGCTATGCAAGCTTTAAATATAGCACTTCTAAAGAATGCATGTTAACAGGGGCCGTGTAGCATGTCCAGCACAAACTGTCTGATGCGCATCCTCTCATTGGTACGCACACAAATTCCAAAATGCAGGTAGAACAATGTCTAGATGAGTTACAGTAAAATGCCAGTGAGGAGTTGTTTTACAGCAGTAAGATTCTGTGATTTAAAAACATTTCTACTTCTTTAAACTTTCCAAATGATCCACAGTATGCAGTATGCATAACTTACTTTGATCATCAAAACTGCACTGATTTTGCCACATTAGTGATGATCCCATAGCACAAGGAGGGTCCGTCTGATTAGGAGACTCCCCAACGCTCGTGCACGACTGTGTGACCAGTCACTGAAAGAAGAGAACAGAGGATGGAACACATGGGAATCTACGCCACTGCCGGGGAAGCTTCGACAAGCACAAACATGAAGTGGAAGAAAGCGGCACAGAACCGAGAACCTACCTAGCAAGCGGCCTGAAGCTCTGAGGACAGTGACAGCTGGTGCTGCAGAAGAGCCGATCATGATGACAGGGTGACGTGAGTCTGTTTAACAGGGGCCGGGGCCTGGCAGACCCTATGGTGGGCCCTTAGGGTCACTTCCTGGCTAATACCAACAGCCGAGGCTTCAGTGCTTGAGCGAGACAAAAGAAGTTCTTGAGTTGAGGCGGTGCTCAAAAACACTTTCCCAAAGGACAGTTCTACTCTCGTGGGCTTCTAGTCTTCGAAATCTTGGCAGAGTGGAATAAAAACTATAATAAGCAAGATGGGTGATGGTTAAAGAGTATCAGAAGGCGGAGCCAGCAAGGAGTTGAGACTTCCAAAAAGAGCCACAGGCATCAGGTATGGCTCCTATTTTTTAACGTTAAGTTTAGGGCAAGTCGAAAATAAGAGATGACATGGGCCACTGTTCAGGCATGGCAGTGATTTGTATCAGAAAGAAGGCAGAACTTGTACACCCCTAATTTGCTTCCATCTTTTCTGTCAAGTGAAATCTTTTACCAAAACATGGGCAGCATAAATGTCGATAAGAGAGAATTAAAGTCAAGTGAAGAGATTATAAAAAGTGCACCTGTTCCCTAGCTACTCTAATGAATTAGTCACTTACCTCAATGAATTATTTTCCAGGATGCTGATAACCCTTTCAAAAGGGATTGCTAAATTATTGTCAGGAATCTTAGAGGCAACCAGGATAATAGAAGAGGAGGATTGGGGTTTTTATAACAAACTGTAGCCTAGATAAATTAATGAATGACACTTCACTAAGCATTTTTTTATACAAGTTCTTGTTTGTTTTTGCAACAAATATGGTTGGATGAAATGAGAGAATGAATACTAAGTGGTAAAACCCCACATGCCCAAGCCAGAGCTTTTGATGAATAACCACAAATGAGGGTTTAAACTAAAGGGACTTAGTGGGATTGTGAATGGGAAGAAATGAGGGGTTGAGAACTGGAACCAAGTGGGAATTGGATCTGAGTGGAAGAGGTGGAGACGAAATTGTAGTTAATTTAAGAAAATACTTTATAAGAACTGAACTTTCTGACAATGGATGAGCAACACTGGGAGGCAGAAGTGTCTAGGCAACCATTGGGTTTACCAGGAAAACTGTAGCAAGTTCACACATCAGATGGGAAATGGGGCTGGACCACAGATGCAAATCCCTTTCGATTCTGACTCTCTGTAATTCTATCACACAACAGTGAATACATAACCTTGTTCTGAGTGCAAGCACAGCATCCATCACATTAAGGAACATCAATCCATGACGTAACCCAGAAATTAAAGTTCAGGAAAGCCACCCCCAAGCTGCCACATTTGATCGGTAGCCGAGCTCCTGACACAAGAGTTCAAAGAAATTGAAGTCTTGTTTTCCTTGATGCCCATGGAGAGTTTGCAATCACCTGCCTATGGGCTGCAGCCCCGCGGGTGGCGAGCACGTCAGAGTCAGCGCCTGTGTCAGGAGACTAATGGAAGCTGGCCACACGACCCCTGGTCCCACATCCATTCCACCAAATGGAGAGACATGACAAGCCTTTTATTTTCAGGACAGAGCGCCATTGATTATCCCTGTTAATGCGTCCCTGTCGATGGCAGGCAGGGACTAGAGGGAAATGGAAGGATGTGATACCCGGGTCCCCCAAAGGGGAAATCAATGTGATACGGTTTGCATTTCATCCCTGGGTAACCTCTTTCTCAGAGCTCCGGCCCACAGGCCACCATGCGTCTCTGCATCAACTCCTCCAGACATGTCGCCAAAGGACAGGGAGGGAGGGGATAAGGAGCAGGCACCAGGAATTATTAAACTCTGCTTTCATTTTCTTTTGGGAATTTACAGACATTAAACAGACTACAGGATGCACAGAAACTTCCTCAGCAAGTTCAGATCAGAGGGGAAGAGCCTATCAAGTCAGCCAGAAAACACCCTTGTCTGACTTATTACAGATGCATCCGGCAGTCAGCTAATCTCAAAGAATGACCTTGGCAAACCGACAACCCAGAAACTGCGTGCCCCCTGGCACAAATGCTGAAAGTTCCAAGTTCAGAGAAAGAGGCAGAGACTTGTAAAGCGGGGGGGTGAGAGGGAAGAAGTAACCTTTCTTTGTGCACACACACACATACACATCAAACACTGGACGTGTTTATGTTCCTCTCTCCCCAGAAGGAGCCCAACATTTGAAACAAAACACTTGAGAATCTCAGATCTAACAGAAAGGGGAGTTTTTGTTCCCTCTTAGGTTTCAGGGTGAAGAGAAAGCAATACTACTTTATTGCCTTTTAAGTGGAGGTACAAACCAGTAATATCCTGATATCTAGAGCTATAGTACCCTTTGGGTTCCAGACAGGGCTTTTCATTAGCATTTAACCTCCTCGGGATTACAGCCACATGGACCCAGATAGTAGTGGAGCTTCTGGAAAGCTCCAGGATTGTCCAGTATCTACTGCTCTCTTTCCCTTCTTGTAGGAGTTGTCCCAGGAGAAATGAAAAGACATTTTTTTCTCCACTCACCTTGCTCCCTGGAGCCAGGAATCATGGACCGAGCCCTCTGCCTGGGAGAGGCCGAACCAGGTGACTTCCCATTGGCTTCCCAACTCCCAGACTCTGTAGAGTCCCCGTGGTGCAGGCTGGAGCAGCCTGGCCTGCAGGTCTCTTTTCTACTTGCACTGAGCAACTCATGTTTTACATACCTGCACAAGGTGGTATCAATTCCACTAGACTTATAAGCAATGCTTTTTCCAATGCATTTCTAGATGTATAGGATTGTATCTGTATTGAAACATGAGCTACTTTTTTAATATCTTGTAATAAAAGCAGGTGTCCTAGCAGGAATCGGATTTATGTTAATTCACAAATGACCTTCAAGGAATGTGAGGCAGTGGAACTTGAACATCCTAGAATGGCCTTGAAGCTGCCTCTCTACACCTCCCTAGATTCATCTCTCCCCAAGGAACTGTCTTCATGCCCTGGGCTCTACCCACATCAGCTGCTCACAGTCAATTCTGCCCCTGAGTCCCTCTCCCCTGGGCTCTCACACTCTGTCCACCTCACTTCCCTGTCTCCTAAGCTCTTTTCTCTATGCCACACTGACCAGACAGGTGCTCAGGGCCTCTGAGGTAGGGGTAGGGATGCTAAAGACATCCATGGGCAGCTTCTTACTCTCATAGCAGGATACCCTCTGGGGAGGGCCATCATCCTATCAGATAGATGCTGGCTGGAAGACCCAGGCAGAGCCCCAGCACGGCCTCTGCAGTGGAAGTTCCTTTTCACACAACGTGAAGAATTATATGTAAATGATGTGCCCCTAAGCCCAGGGCTGGGTACCTAGGAACACCCTTTTACCCCATTTACCTGTTGCTCCTGGAGGGCTGTTTCTCTATCAGAGCAACTATGAATGGACTCACCTCTCCTCTGGGCCTCCCGCATTGAACGAAGATAGGCAATTTCTGTGGCATCCTCTTAAAACAACCTGTTCTTGTTTTTGAAAGTGACTAGAACGAAAGTCAATGAAGTCTTCCAAACCGATGGCCATAAAAAGGTATTATCCTCTGTGTGCCAAAGCCAAACGGGTCCAGAAGCCAGGAGGACAGGTGCTTTGAGTTGTTAATGGTAGTGAGGGACAGTCCTGAACATCTCATTTGTTCTGACTGTTGCTAAACGCCTCAAAGAACTGCTAGCCAAATAGCTGTCCTACAGCCTTGGCCTTTCTAAATGTCCCTTCATTATGCAGATGTGTACAAAACCCACTTTATGCCAAGCACTCCGCTAGCTGCTGAGCATACAAAGAGGAAAGGCATTCCTGATGTCGTGAAGTTCATGGTCTTCGGAGCAAGAGACTAGGAAAGCAAATATTACAATATAAAGTGATGAGCTTGAAAATAAGAATATCAGGGCATTTTGGCAAGAAGGAAGCCACGAACTCAAACTGAGCAGGAGGAGCATTTAAAAAATACTGAACCTGAAGGATAAGTAGGAGTTAAGTGAAGAAGGAGGGATGAGGCCATCCAGTGTGAAGAGCCTGGTTTGTCCAGGGCACTGCGAGTGCTTTGGTAAGTGTGAAGTGTGAAGTGTGTAGCGGAGCGGGGAGAGGTCGGCAGGAGAGAGGAAGTGAAGGACCCTGGGAACACCGGCTTGCTTGTTGATCTGGTGGGCGGTTACAGCACGTGCTTAACAGAGAACTAGAGAAGCGATTTCATTAAAGTCAGGAACAAGACAACGATATGCACCTATTATCACTACCACTTAAAATTGTTCTGCAGAACTCAGACAAGAGAAAGAAATTAAAGGTATAGAAACTAGAAAGAAAAAGTGGATAAAATTATCATTTACAGAAGAGGTGATCGAACTGTTCACACAGAAACTAAAAAGGACTAACCAAAAACTTACAAACAAACAAAAAGAATTTAATAAATTAGATGGCTACAAAATTAATTTTTAGAAATCAGCAGACTTTGTGTACACAATGTCCAATTACATGCATAAGGAAAGACCTATTTTATAAGAGCAACAGAAAATATTTCTGAGTATATGAAATACTTAGAAATAAACTTAAGGAATATTATTTGTAAAAACTTAAAGTGCTAATGAGAAACACAACAAGACCTGAACAAATGGAAAGATACGCCACGTTCTTGCATAGGAACAATCAGCAGCACGTGGCAAAATTTAAAAATAAATTTAAAAAATGAAACTCTAAGTGTGCTATAAAAAAGGCAATTTTTTTTATAACTTAAGAGTGGAGAAGGCCTTTCTAAACACAACAGAAAACCCAGAAGCCACAAAAGGAAAGACTGCTAGACTCATCTTGGAAGGGGTAGAATCTGTCTTCGCAGCAACAGCACCGAAAGAGAACACAAATGAGATCGTGGGGAAGGTATTCCTGACTCCACCCAGACAAAGGCTGATTTATCTCATTGAAAGAGAGCACCTCCAATAAAAAAGGAATAAACCAGCAACCTAATATAAATATAAGCAAAGGAAATTAACAGAGGTACTTCATAGAAGACAAAACACAAATGACTCTTAAGCATACGAAACTAGGCTAAGTCTCACTTGCAATGAGATAAAATTTTTACTTATCAAAACTAATAAAGTTTGATAACACACTATAATGGCAAGCAAGTGGTTAAGTAGGCAGTTTCACACATCATATAAATTAGTACAAACTAGGAAGGGAAGGGTGGTAATATCTATCAAAATTACAGAGGCATATTGAAGCTTTTAGCCCAACAATTATAGGAATCTTTCCTACAGACACACTTGCATACGCATATTTCAGACATACACAGCCCGACAGTTAATTTCTATTGTGAAAAGGGGTAGCATAGAGCACTGGCTGGCAATGGAAACTCTAGCATCAAACAGACTTGGAGCCTGAATCCCGGCTGACAATGATTAGCTATGTGGCTTTGAGCAAGTTAATCTACAGCTGGAGGCACATTTCATTGCTTTACCGAAAAGATAAAAGCATCTTACCTGAGAGTTGCTGAGGACTGAGTGAGATTATTTAAGATCAAGTGAGATTATATTATGTCATATAATAATCCCTCAGTAAGTAGCTGTTTTTGTCGTTGTTACTGGCTCTGAGAAGGCTTCTACTTATTTCAAGAGTTTAAGGAACCTCAGAGGACCCTGCTTTGGGGCAGCCCCCCTCTTCCCCAGGAGAGGTTTAATGAACACTCAATCCATGATTTTCTTGAGTCGATGAACAGGGTAATGGCTCTAGCGGACCTTTGTTATTGCTTTCAGCTGTCCAGCATCAAAACTGCCCCCTTATGTTTCATCCGTCCTGAAAAAAACATTCCAAATAACCTCATTCTCACTTTCTACAATGATGGCCTAGGCACAAGACTACTCATCACATCCTTCTATACCAGATTTTGAAGCAGAAACAAGTGATTCAAAGAAGCCAGGAACACACAAGGTCCCTTCTGGTGAGGGTAGGACCCGTACATACAGTTAGTTCCTAAGACAGCATGCAGTAATGGTAGTGAAGTAAAAAATCAAGTTCCACTTTGCTATTAGCAGAAGTAACTAATACTGTAGTACCTGAAACCTCAATATGAAGTTCTCTGGTACAGATCCAACATGGTCAAGAAGTAGTGAGGAAATGGAACTGTCTTACCCCCTAAATGCAAACTAAAATCTTACCAGCAGCAGAAAAGAACCTGAACAGAGCACTGGATGGGGGGAGTCTCTGTGCATGCAGAAGTGGGCCCAGGCCTCCTTACCTGTCCAAGACCCTACAAAGGAGAAAGCAGAAGAGGCACCACAGTTCAAGCCTGACTTTTCCTGAATAGGAGCTCCATCCACTAATAAATAGGGTGACCCATCTCCGAATTGAATGTGATTAGCAATTCTCCCTCCCTCGATGGGCAGGGAGGAAAAGCAAAGAGAAGTGAAGGAAGGAGCCGAGGCCCTGAGTGTGTGTTCCTGGAAATTTACAGTAATCATTAATGAAGGTAAATGTTTCCCTCTAAGCCTGTGCCTTAAGTCAGTGCATCAGATGACTTGGCGAAGGAACTCACCGGCATATAGGCGTTCACTGAAGTATTGGAGGGAGGGCAGAAACAGACATTGTGTGTGGGACTGACCTACCAACCAACCTGCCCACCTCTGGAGAATGATAAAGAGCAAAGAAGGAGAAAAATCAGAGAGAGCAGAGTCAGAAAAGAAAGAACACCAAGAAGAAAATAGGTGTACAGTATCAAGCCATGACCTTCAGCCTAAGGACCAAACTCTGGCAGAGTCACCAGTGAGCCCAGCAAGCAGTTTTAAGGGCGGCATGGGCGGTGGCCAGGTTTGAGCGTGCTGCCTGCCAGTCTCATCTCTACATCACTTTAGAGAAACTGGGGCCCGTTTCCCTCCGCATCCCAATGCAATGGAGCTGATTCAGTTGGGCAAATTTGGATTTTTAAAAATCTTCCAGGGGGTCCTATGGTGCAGCCAGGGGTGAAAAGCACTGTGTCAGTGGGCTGAGAACTCTGGGACAGAGCATGCCAGTGAGGACAGTACTTTGGTGAGCGTCAGGGGCTCCAAGGGTTAAGGAAGAGCATTTTCATGTGAAGACAGTCTTTGGATGTGTTTGAATACAGAGCTGTACGTGCCAACGGTGAGAGGCTGTGGCTAGACGGAGCGAGGCATCTGTCTGGTCAAGAGAGAGGGAGCAAGTGCACCAGAGAAAAGACACGTCCTGAGCAGGGCAGGCACTCCCAGGAGAAGGTGAGGAAGGGTGTATGCGAAGGTGGGTAAGTGGGGGCGCCTGTCTAATGTTCTATTATCTGCAGGGAAGGGGGAGGGGAGCTGCTGAGGTTGGGGGGTGGTGCAATATTTTAAACGGCCACAGTTTTCAATGGCTGCCGACAGCAGGTGGGAGGTTGAGGGAGATAAATACCAAGAGCAACTCAAAATGGTACCGTGACTTTGAGGTGGTAGAAGCCTGCACAGGCACAATTTTTCATGGAGAAATACGTGGCCCACTGGAAGGAGCAAGATAGAGAATCTAGCCCTGGCTGCTGTGGATCAGTGGGCTGAGTGGACCAAAGGGTCGCCGGCTCGACTCCCACTCAGGACACACGCCTGGGTTACAGGCCAGGTCCCTACTTGGGGGCGTGCTAGAGGCAACCACACGTTGATGTTTCTCTCCCTCTCTTTCTCTCTACCTTACCCTCTCTCTAGAAATCAATAAATAAAATCTTTTTAAAAAAGATACAGAATCTATTATCTATTCATAGCCAAATGGGATGATTTAAGTCAGCTACCAAGGCCACTTGTAAGTTCTGATATTTTCTTTCCTTTTTCAATTAAAATCATTTGAATGAGATCTGCAGGGTCAGAATTGACTTCTAGAGGATGAAAACACCAACTTCCATAATTTCTATCTTAATCTTTTTATATTCCCACACCTCGATAATATCTAGTAACAATGACATTTTTGGCTAAAGGTACTTGTCAATGCTTTCAAGATTGAAAAAAAATTAGGTGGTGCTTTGAAAGAACTGCAAAATTGAAATAAGAGGTAAACAGCCTTATACGTGAGTTAATCATGTTTTTAAATTTTCTGTAAATTACTATGCTTTGACATCCTAAGAAACCTTTCTGGCTGGGGGCAGACTGCGCTCCCAGGGCTGGCCAATTCTTAGAGCAAAGGATTTAGCCGGCAGCACGCTTCTGATGCACAAACTTTCCGGGTGTAATGGAGCCACACCTCCTCCATCTGGCCTGTACACCCCAGGAAGAAAACATCCCTGGGCCGGGTACCAGGCAACTGGACACCGTGCCATAATCCAAAGGACCCGGAATTACTCAAACTAGCCACTCCTAAACGGTTCATCCTCCAGCCTTGCCTTTCAGGAGGAAATTCAGATAGAGGTTCTGGTCTGAACTTGTCACTTGCTCCTGGTCTTCTGCCTCCTGACCCACCCTGGTGTTTGTCCTGCTGGCCTGCATGGCAAGGGGTGCCCGTGTTTCTCGGGAAAGTATAACAATTACACTTTTCTTCCAATTGACCTCTCCATGTCGTCACCAGTCATCTTTACAAATTAAGACCTGGGCCCAAAACTACATGAGCATCTGAGGAAATGATACTAGAGTATGCCTCTGTGGCCACACATATTCCCTGGGTTTTAGTAGCTGGTTAGGGCCCAGCCCAGTTCACACAAATAAAATCTGAAGAAAAAAGTGGTCATGATTTCAGTTCAAAACTTTAAGATTAGAGTCCCATGTTCTGAAATGCTGAATCCATTGCTTGAGTCAGGCAAGTAACACAACGTGCCATTGCTGTTGGCCCCCAGCCCCGCAGAAGCGCTACCGGAAGTGTCAAAGGAGGACCACAGGACACGGCTCAGTGGTAACTGATTTTTACATGCTGTGAAGCACTGGAGCTAAGTCCTAGCAAAAGGTTACCAATCACTCAGCAGGTACTCACTACAAAAACTTCGTACTTAGGGTACTTTTCCTTCTATTTTTTCATACTTGTGAGTCATGCTTTAAAGGCTTCATTATTCATAACATTTTCCCATGGGACTACGATATAATGAGCAAATACCATAAAATCATGAATGGCAATATCTTACACAAACGTCTTACTGTCAAGTGTGAAAAATAACTATCACTCACAGACTAAAAATTCATTGTTATATTTTAATCCATTTTAAAACGTTTCCATCCACTTACATTTGGCTTTGACAGCATTTTCTCCACGTTATCCTTTCTAAACTTCCAGGTAATTTTTCAGGAGCATGAGGGAAAGGGTATGGGGAATAGAGACATTAACAATCTTTGCAAATATCGTACACAAAACGTCTCTTATGGAGGGGAATAGAAGAGAGCACCTCAGAGCTCAGGAGACAGGATATTAAGACAGTTCTTTTTAAGTAGAGAAAAGCACATGGTTCTCAAATGTCGGCGTGCACCCGAGTCCCTGGAGGGCTTGGCACAGACTGCCAGGCCCCTTCAGACCCAGTAGGGTTGGGGGGCTGAGAGCACGCTGATGCTGTTGGTCCAGGCACCCTAGCACCCCGCCTGCAAGCATCTCCCCCTCTTCCCCTTGCTTTCTCACTTCCGGGCCTTGCCAAGATTGCTTTCCTTGGTGAACATCTTCAGGGTTTGTCCCATTCTTCAATACTGTGCTTTAAATATTTTTATTTCCAAAATTTGGCAGTTTTGCCAAGTGCCTACGTCTGTCTGCAGTGGCAGAAAACTGTCTTCTTTCGGCCGTAAGTTCGTGTTGCTGGGTTTGTTAAACACCTTGTAATCCACGCTCTTCAGCAACATCACTCACTGCGCTTGTTTCTTTTCAGTCTTGCTGTTCACAGGCAGTCGACACTCATCTGTCGTGACCTTAACGCAGGGGAAGCATCTCGGACCACTCTGTGGTCAGTGCTGATGGGGCAGGAACCCCTCGGCTGCGGCCACCATCAGTAACACGCTACCTGTCGTGACTAGCGTGGGAGATAAGGAGCTACTGACAAGTAAAATGGACAGCCCAGGCATCAACAAAGGAGGCAGCTGACAGCAAGCACAAACTGCTTCTATCACCCCTCCTGCCACCCCACAGACCACAACACAGCCTACAAGCCACGCCGCTAACGTGACTGCATCCACAGCTGCTGGCGTGAGCCCCTCTGTTCTCATCCCAGCTCA
Source organism: Macrotus californicus (assembly GCA_007922815.1). Classification (NCBI taxonomy): domain Eukaryota; kingdom Metazoa; phylum Chordata; class Mammalia; order Chiroptera; family Phyllostomidae; genus Macrotus; species Macrotus californicus. The sequence continues at coordinate 15,308 of VMDR010003135.1, forward strand.
GGGAGGGCTCACCAGACATAGAAAATACTATGGCTTCTAATGCTGAGATTTTTACATAGCCCAGGAAACAAAAAGCGTATGGCTCAGCAGCACAGTAACGAAGTCCAAATACAGCAGAGACCTGAAATGAATCACACGTCACCAGGCACGTTCGCCCGGAGCCAGAGTGGAGGAGCCATCCCATCAGCAATGACAGCCCAGCCTAGCTCCCTGCTCTGAGTGACTTCCGTGACAACTCTGCTCCTCTACTTTGCAGCCTCAGAACTTCCACTGCTGTGGTCTCAATTGTGTTTCTGATTCCACAATGAAAAGATGTATCAGATTAATCTATTTGGGGTTCATACTCAGCTTAATTACCTGTTCTAGGTGTAGGAGTTTTACTTAGCAAAGGATGCTATCAGCACTGTGGGTTAGATTTATTTCAGCTTTTGGTGTTTTGCTGCCCAAATGGCCTTGTTTGCAGCCTGTTTCATAGCCTAGCAGAACAACGTCATCCGAAATTTTCCATAGTATTTGATTTCTAAAGAATTCAAGTTTAAAAACACACACACCAGTCAAAAAAGACCATCTTCTGTCCCTCCCAAATTTGGCACCACGTCAACAGCTACTAGTGGCCTCTTCTAAACAGTTCGTACCAAAAAACAACATAAGGGTTTTGATGCAAATGAAGCTGCTCCCTTTAAAATACTGCATCTGAAAAATAATCTCAAGTTCCCTTAAACCCATACGCAAAGCCAGCTTTTATGAGTGATAGCAGAAGCTAATGTCTTGACTTTTGCCTGTCGTGGGAAGTACACAACTAGGATTCAGAGAGGCAGGGGCGCAGCCGGCTGGGGTGAGTCAGAACCCTCAGGTAAGTGAGCACTATCTATGGAGCTCAGCTTCAGGTGCTACTTTTGAGCAGACCAAATACACTGAAGCCCAAGGATTATCCTCAAAGGAAGCAATGCTATTAGAGATTTTTTAACATATCACAAAACCGGATTTTGAAATTGTATCTTTTGTTGAGAGGTAACAGACTTTTCTTAATTTATGACATTATATAATGTGTTGTATAAAAAGGAGATTTAAAATCTAAGATTCAAAATACACTCAATTCTAAGGTTCCTCTGAAGTGATCCACACAGAAAGCAAGCAGAGTTTTAATCATTCTGTCTGTACGCATGCTCACGCAGCAGCTTATGGGGAGAACACAATTTAAAAATCTCTATTGCACAGTACTTGTGTGCTTAATTGCTATTGTCTTAGGCAAATAATTTTCTTCCCCAATTGCTATAGGTAGATAGGACATTTTGGATGATTCCTGCTGAAGTATTCGAAATATGTAGAAAAGCATGCCCAGTAAAGACTATAAACATTCATGGCAAACTGTTTCAAAAACATGGGTCTCAGAGCAACTCCAGCCTGTCAATGACCAATGACCAATGACCCAGGGCAGAGCAAGTCTGGAAGTCTGGGACTTTAATCCTGGCTTGATCACGTGCTTCTGAGCAAGTCGTGACACAAACCGTGACTGCACTGTGACATGGCAGCAGTCACCCACTTTACACCACAGAGGCATTTAAAACGCACCACGGTGCATATAAATCGCTTTCGATCGCAGGTTAAAAACCGAACTGTCAGGCCACGTTCATGCAGGAAAGACTCCAGCCGAACTACGGAGGCCATAAGAGTCTGTCATCACAGGACCAATCTCACTCAGCATGAGTCACAGAGATTAGTGCAAAGAAAGTAAAATTATGTCCACAGATTTCTCCTCCCAGATCCAACAAAGTACATTAGAAATGTGTGCCTCAGGACACATGGGGACTAGGCAGGAATGCACATGTGACAATGAAACCTGCCTTCCTCACTGAACAATTCAGTAGCGCCGCCTCGTATTCACCGGATCTCACGTCCTGTACACTTCCACGGTGCAGCCTGTCGGGAAGGGCAGCTCCCAGGGCGCTGTGCGGGCTGTGGCACACTGCTCCTCACCCCACAATCCGCACGTGCCCCGCCCTCCACCTTCCTCGTTAGGGACAACTGACACGTTCTCGGTCTTACATAAAGTGCCACGTAAACTCAGTTTAAGTCCCCCTCTCCACCTGGATTCACACCAACCCCACAGACAAGGATTTCTGGCACTACCCCTGAGAAGGACTATCACTTTCAAAGGGAACATGACAAAGCAGCCCACCACCACATTCCGTGTGAGAAAAGGGGACACCCGCCCTTCTGGGAGAGAAGGCTCCTTCCCACTTAGCACCCATTTTTAAGCACAGAAACGACCCAGGTGCAAGGCCGGGAGTTCCTCTAGAACATTACCAGGGCAGTGGGCACTCAGAGAACAGTTTCTGTACGTTTCAGAGCAAATGTACTCAGTTAGTACCAAAGAAGAACCCTACTATCAACCAGACCCCTGAATGAAAGACACTCATGATAAAACTTTTTTTAGGAAAGGCTGGCTTTTCTCCAGCAGCCCCGGGCAGCCGCTTACTCCCGCACTTGGACAACACGGCACCCACCCTCAGGCACGGCTGTGGGTGCAACCCCGCCCACAGCTGAGCTGCCACAAACACGCGGACTACAAAGTCATGTCAAAAGACATTCTCCTCCCCGAAGTGTAACCCCAATTATTGTACCAGTGTGTTTCTGCTGCAGGTTACTGACCTACACACTAACAACAGAATCCCATTCAGCGTATCAAGGCTTATACCGCAACATGAAATACTGAGACCCAAGCCACCATTTCTGAGTTTCCTGCCCAGGTGAACCACCTTCATCATGCCAGCCTGCGTGCGTGTGTGAACACGTGTGAAGTCCTCTTTTGGTAGAACTCGAACTTCGGAGATGAGAAGTACAGTCAGCTGCTGGCGGCCCCATCAGGCCATCTAGAAGACTGGAAGAGGTCCCATGCTCCTGGTGTCGCTTCTGAGGCTCCAAATCAAGACCGTGGTGGGTCTGTCTTATTGACTCCGAGTGACTCAAGACTGGGCTCCAAGGCAAGCCTCACCTCCTGCAGACACAACTCCACACACAGGTCCTAACTCAGTGCTCCATGCTGTCTGGAACAGACTGCAAATGCAGAACTTCCTCAGATGATATTAAAAGCTCTACACAAAAAGTATGCAAAAGCAGTTACTAGTTTTTCAGGAAAAAAGACACACCTGCCAAAAAGCAGCAGCTCGGTACACCTGCCAAAAAGCAGCAGCTCGGTAACTGTCGAGACAGCAACAGCAATGTAACAAAGACAGCATAGGATGGCTTTTAAAACCAATTGCTGCCCTAATACTTTACTAACTTGTTTTTAAAAAATGGATTTCCACAATACGATTTTCCGAGAGAAAGAGTCCACTGCTTTGTTGGAAGAAGGAGGAGCCAGACCTGGTGATAAACGGACTGGGAATATCTATTAAGCTATGCAAGACCACGTAACGCAAAACCTAAGATTCACTTCACAACACCCCACTGGCTCCTGGTGGGTGGAGTCCTGCCCTCTAGCTGCAGCCAGGGCTCTTTTCCTGCGGCATTTTAAAAAACGTAGCTGCAGCCGAGTCAGCGGCTTTCTCTGTGGCAGAGGCCCTGACCAACCACTCAGCGTTCGGAGGGCTCTGGGCCTGGGACGCTGGTGAGGCTGGCTCCACGGCGTCCACGGGGACGGGCAAGATCACTGCAAGAAAAGTGAAAAGGAAAAAGTCAAGGGAGACAAATTAGCATGAGACACACTCCAACCCCAAATATTCTTCCTCTTTGTACCTTACGCCCTAGTAACCCAGTCAGGGTTATATAAGGTTTTCTTTTTTTTCTTCACAAAGAAATAAAAGAAAGATTTAAGTAAGATAAGTATCTCTCTACCTGAGAAAATGACTTTAACCAAACAAATGAATACATTCAGTAATACGAATTCATAATGTCGTAATTATTACTTAGCAACAAACACTTATGTGCTAGGCACTGTACTGTGTAAACACTACACTCATAATCTTATTTCCTAATGCAAACTCTTAGAAGGAGGTATTACCATCTCCATTGGCCAGGTCAGAAAACTGAGCCACACCAAGAGAGCAGGTAAGTTCTGCAGGCACAGAAGAGAGCTGGTTAGGTAGCAAGATTCAAACTCAGATACTGGACTCCAAGCCCTATGTTCCTTCTGTCACACTCCATGCTTCCAACATAAGTGTCACCGATAAATAGCAGGCAATAAGGAAATGGTAGAAGATCCCATAATCAGATCCCATAATCGGACCCAGTTTTTCAGCAGGAACACCAAACACATCCTAGACAGAATAATAATTGCTTATACAGGGATGTCCTATATGTTTGAGGGCCCTTACCACTCAGGACCCCGTCTACTGAATGCCAAAAGCCCTCCCTCGTCACTGGGATAGCCAAACAGCCCCCTCATTTCCAAGTGCCCCCAACCACAGGAGTAAAAACCACCATCACACCCACTCTCTTCACAGTGAATATACACTAACATGTAACAAAATCTAGAAAGTTTCATTTTTAGTATGTCACTCAAAAAATCCAGGAATATAACCTAGAAGAGTAATTTTCAAGTTGTGGGTAACAAAAATCGAGTTAAGGGTCATGATCAATACTTCTTCTTGTTAATGAAAATGAAAAGAAAATATCAGAGTATACCCAAAGACTTATTTCAGATTTACATGCACAATCACATGTATACTCAAACATGAGTTTCTTACAGGGAGTCACCGTAAGAATATTACTCCACGGCACACATACAAGAATTTCTTGAGGGCAGTGGCTTTCAGATGTTTTGGACCTCAAACCGCAACAGCAAGAAATACATTTGATATCACAACCCCAATCAATCAATCAATCAATCAATCTCACTCGCTAGCTCACACTTACTCATTTAACTGAAATTTCACAAAACTGTATTTACCATTACTGTATGGTCATTATCACAGTGAAAAAACCCTCCTACCCTAGAGAAACTTTGTTTATTCTGCTACATGTTTTTTATTATGGCAAAATATACATAACATAAAGTTTTTCACTTTAACAACTTCCAGCGCACGGCTCGGCCGCATTCACGGCTGTCACACATCCGTGTGCAGACTCTCATCGCCCCCGATGACAGCCCCACACCCATCAAACAGTAGCTCCCCGTTGCCCCTCCGCCAGCCCCAGGAACCACCGTTCTGCTTTGTTTCTATAACTCGGACTATTCCAGGTACCTCACAGAGCTGGAACCATGCAACAACCGTCCGTTCATGTTTGGCGTACTTCACTTGGCCTACGGTCTTCCACCTGCAGCACGTACCAGAACTTCATTCTGAATCATGAGCGCGCTCAGGCTGGACAACGCCCCACTGTGTGCAGTGTATGCCACATTTTGCTTATCCGCTCATCCAGCAAAGAATGTCTGAGTCATCTCCACCTTTTGGCTGTTGTAGATACTGCCACTAGAGCATGGCAGACAAGTATCTGTTTGAATGCCTGCTTGCATTCTTTTGGGCTTATACCCAGAAGCAGAACTGCTGCAATCACATGGTAGTTTCATGTTTAGATTTTTTTTTAACAGTACAGAGGTCTTTTTTTTAAACACGCATCATGCCATGAACCCACAGGGAACGGGCTCTCGCAGCACAGGCTCCTCCCAGCGGCTCTCGCACAGTGTGCCTCTCTGGGCGGAGCAGGCTGGTGGTCAGCGGAGCCCAGCTACCCTCCTCTTTGGCGTCCTTCTTTTTCTGATCATTTTCCTTCACACATTTCAGGAAGTCATCCCAGCTCTTAGAGTGCTTTGTATGCTCAATATGTACATTAATTCTCCTGGCAAAACTCTTGCCCTGAACTTGCTTGTTTACAGCAATGCCCACGGCAAGCTGGGTGCCACTGCAGACCCCTCCAGTTTTGCATGATTACATTTGTGGGGCGTTCCTTTTTGAACAGCGCCCATTCCTTCGAGGTCCACAATATGGCCTTTCTGGTAGATTTGCGTGAATGTGCCCAAAGGAACAACTCCATGTCTTCTAAAAGGCCTAGAGAACATATAGCAGGTGCCTTCCTCTTTCCCTTTGCATCAGCCATTTTGGTGAATTACTGGAAGATGGTGGTTCCGGCTGAAAAAGTCACGTTTAGAAGTTTGTTCTCCACAGTGGCTGCACTGTTCGGATTCCCACCAGCACCGCACAAAGGTCCCAGTTTCCGCACATCCTTCCCAACACTGTTTGGCCTGGAGAAAACGACAGCACGTGCTCTCCCACAGGACAATGCAGTATCTTTCACAATAGCATAAAATGGGTACAAGTCAAACGTCCATCAAGAATTTTTAATTGCAGTATATTCATCATATTAATATAACAGAACACCACAGATGTGGCAGGATGAGAAATGAATGAATCTCAAGAACATAATTGGGTAAAACTAACCTACAAAACATGACATTCCATTTACACAAGGTTTAGAAACAGGCAAAACTAGACAATATACTGCTCAGAGATACCTATGTCTTAAAATGATTTTTAAAAAAACAGGAAGGAAAAGTGATTAGCAAGAGATAAATATCGGGTAATGGTTACCCCTGAGGGGAGTGGGGGAAAAATTTAGAGGTGAGATTCTTTTTCTCAAAGTTGTTGGTGGGTGCATGGGTATTCGCTGTGTCATTTTTCTTTACTCCTTGTCTACCTTCTATAAGGCTTTTTTTATAGCCGCTCAGTATTTACTAAAAGGTTTTTAACTTTAAAAACCATTTCAACTTTAGAAAGGCATGGTGGGCAATAAGAATCTGCCTTATGGCTCCCAAGACAAGGGCAAACCTAGAACCCAACTACCGAATCCAATCGCACAAGCAGAGTAATACTGAGAATAACTCTGTTTCGACTTTAAGATTGTCTTCGCATACTCACGCGACGACTACCCAGTGAGATCGTCCCATCTGCTGAGTATTACTCTGACCCTGGGGTGCCGCAGCGGCCAAGCAGAGAATAATGCCTGTCCTTGCAACTGCTTCTCTGGTGTCACTGGGCTGATACTCGGAATCGGACACGACTAACTGACATAGCCAGCTTGACTGCCGGGCACCCTTCTGACTGATGCTCTGAGGACATGTGTCCTAGCCCAGAGAGGCACAGGTCAGCAAAGGCCAAATGGGGCTCTGAAACCCATGCCCTGCCACCCGATTCTCCTCGCCCAGAGCCGCGCACTCACTTTTGGAAGGAATGGGGTCTGTACACCAAGGTTCTGCCCTGCCGTTCTGGTTTTCACCTGCATTCCTTGTGTTTTTAATAGCTACTTAATCTCCACCTGGGAAGAAAATAACCCATTTTTTTTCTTTTCCAGTTACACTCTGTAAGAGCATACACAGCACACTCATTTCAGCACGAGGTGGTAACTGCTGGCCCGTCCCTGTTCTGACATACGGGGCGTTTTAAGCAGGAGTACACAGTTACTTACTCAGATCCACGGCGGCTCTGTGCGCCACACAGCTGTGTTTATAAAGCCATAAAGAGAAGGGGAAGGACAGAAAAAGAAGGAAATACAGGTGCTATACTTTCTAGAAGGATCTACTCAATGACCCTGTGAACAAGTCCTTTTCCTTGGCCTTTTGTTAATATTAGTACAAAAAGACAAGGCATGCTATTCCTTTCTGCTCTTCACCTCTCTAGCCTTATTAATATCTTTAAATTCAGTCACTTTCAACTCAAAACTTCTCCCAGTGGGGGAGGGGACAGGGAAAGGGGAAAGACTGGTGGCTGCATGTTTAAGAAAGAAGCTGAATTCATCACAGTGACAGGGGAGAGTGTTGGCAGAGATCTGAGCTATTTATTCTTTTAGGAAAACCCTATAAAGAATGACACAAGGAAGCCTCTATCTGCAGTCTTGTTCATCACACTGGTGAAGAACCCGATAACAGATGTATGCAGCAGCGTGATTTAGTGCCAGGAGCTGGCCCCTGATGTGTATTAATACAGCGGCAAAGCGGAACGCACCTCTCTTCATCAGTCATTTCTATAAAAGAGGTGGAATCTGAGATGGCCCAGTGTTAGGCAGAGCAAGCCCATTTGTTCTACTGACTGATGGTGCGGGCTCGGGCTATGTCCTTCACCTCCATGGGGCACTCGGGTTGTGGATAAAAAAAAAGAAAACATTCAGTGAAGCAAGCCTTAGTCAACAAGTGAGGGGAGGAGTTTGGATCAGTGGGGGATGTTTAATGCTCCAGCCTTGCTTAGCACCTCCCAGGGCATTCCCCAGCCTGAATATGGAACAGGGATTTTAAACTCTTCTCCACAGTCCTTCTCTTACAAACAATTAGAAGCAAAAACCAGAAACCAAATATTAAAGAGAAAAAAAGAACAAAAAGATAAAGGAGGGGAGATTGTGTGTTAGTGCCTCCAATACCACAGACAGAATGAGGATCTGGGTTGTGATGCAGAGCCGTAGTGTGGAACCAACCCTATCACACAGGAGACGGAACACCTGCAGGGTTTAAGAGGGCAGCTCGAGAGTCACAGGGAAACAGGTCTGACCTTGGCTCTGCAATTTATCAACCATGTGACCTTGGGCAAGTGATTAACCTCTCTAAGCCTCAAATAGCGCATGTGTATTGGGAATAAAAACTGCACCTTATAAAGTTGTTGCAGAGATTAAGTGAAATAATGTATGCAAAAGGTTTAGCTCAGGGTGTGGCCATGTGGAATCGCTAAAACATTTACTACAGCCATCAGACCTGCGACTAAGACTGTCCATTACCATGGCAATCCCAGTCTGAATCACTGTCAAGCAGCCTTCTCAAACAGAAGCCTAAAGGGGTCGATCTCAGAGCAAGCTGAAACTTACTAAGTAAAAGTAGGGAAAAGAATTCCATCAGAGATGTACTCTCCACTCAACTATCAATTGCTCTGATCTATATGTAATATCTATAAAAAGGTATTTAATATATAGTATTTTCTGAAGAAAATAAAATAATCTATAATATATTCAATTTTCACAGACTAAATTCATGATCCTCAAGAAAATAACTGTAGGGATCGGTGGTCGCCAAAGAAGGGGACTGAGGGTGTGTGAAAGTGGGGAGGGGAGCCGGCTGTACGGTGACAGATAATAACCAGACTTTTGGGGGGTGACCACTTTGTCTTTTACACAGATGTGGAATTATAATGTTGTACACCTGAGACTTACACAATAAAAAGAAGGAGGGAGAAAAAAAAGAACTGTGGGTAGTTTTGATAGGTCCTACACCAGACGTGGTCTTTTTATCCAGAGCAATTCACCCTAAACTGACTGTATGAAAATAACAAAGGATTTCCTATGATTACTAATTACATTTAACTATCTTAACTCCAAAGAAAAAGATCTATAGACATCCGATATTCTTGCTGATATAAATAAATAACTATCCTCCTTTGTTTTCATTTAAGGATAACATACATACAGGTAAGTGCAGAAATCAAAAAATATATAGCTCAGTAAACCTTTACACGTTACGCACTCACGTAACCCCCACCCCATTCACCATGTGGAGCACCTCAGCATCCCAGATTTCTCTACGTCCTCTCCTGGTCACCAATGAAAACCACTCTTCTGGCTTCTGCCAAGTAGCTTTGCTCAGAAAACTAAAAGGTTTTAACCTGAAAATTTGTTTTTAATTAGAAATCTCATGACTGGTAAAATGTTGGCACTCTCCTATACATAAAAACCGTGAGAATGTACTGCACTCTATACTAAATTCAAACAGTACATAAACCTTCCCTGGCTGGTGTGGCTCAGCTGGTTGGAGCGTCATCCCACAAACCGGAAGGGGCAGGTTTGGTCTCTGGCTGGGGCACGGAGGGGGAGGCAGCTGATCGATGTTTCTCTCCCTTGCTCTCTCCCCTGCTTCCCTTCTCTCTAAAATCAGTAAGCATGTCCTCAAGCAAGGATTAAAAAAGTAAATAAACCCATGTGGCTCCTTGGCTACTGAGTGACTACACTGCCACCCTTATGGGACATTCATTAACACAGACCTAATTTCCTATCTGTGCTAAAACAAAAGCACAGATGACTGAAGATCATTTTTAGTGAAATGCAGGGATTCAAACTCAAGAAAGCCATATATATGACCCAGCGAGAAAACAGACTGCAGGGTCAGACAGAACTGGGTTTAAATTCTTAAACCGTGTGTGACCTCAGGAAACTACTTCTCATATTCTCAGTTTTCCCATAAAGCAGGAATAAAATGACCCACCTTCTCATAAAAGTTAGACGAAAAGGCATATAAACCACATAACTTAGTGTCTGACTGAGTAGATGCTCAATAAATAATACCTACGTACAGTCACCTGCATTGGGGCTAGAGAGAGACGCTGTGGCCACAGGTTTCCTCTTCCTCTTGATGTCACGGGAACATGGGGGTCCCAAGTGTATGTTTGCCTGTCTGCAGAGGCAACAAAGGAAAATACTGCTTTAACTTGGTAAACCTAAGTGTTTAAGACCTTATGTTCAGCCCAGACAAAGTCCTCGACCCATTATAGACATATACCAACAAAATCAGCATCATCTTTTGTCATCACATGGCAGCACAAGATTATTTACAATTAATCATAATTCACTCTTTACTCACAAAATGTACCCATTCTATGGGGGGGGGGAGTGGGGGGATGGAAATGCAGACAACTGTAAATGAACAACAATAAAGTAATTAAAAAAAATGTACCCATTCTAAACTTTTTACCTGATTAGCAAAAGAGCAGACATTCAAGATTAATTTCAGTAAATATGTGTTTCATTACATGCTGATTTTTGTACATTTTTCATAAAAAATATCACCCCAATTGTTCTAAACTCACTAATGAAATACCTACTCCCAAGTGGTAATATATTGGAAAGTTTAATGCTGCATGAACACAGACATACGCATGGAATTTTAAGAGGACATTTAACCCTTCTATCACTATGTACCTGGATTTTTAATAGTGCCTGCATAGCAAGTTAAGTTTCTATAATTTTTAAAAATACAAATTATGTGCTAACAATATGTCCCCTTTTCTGAATGTTCAGCGTATTTTATTTTCTGATTTTTATTTTTAAAAACTTTATTTATTTTGCCCTGGCTGGTGTGGTTCAGTGAATTGAGTGCTGGCCTGCGTAGCAGGGTCGCTGGTTCAATTCCCAGTCAGGGCACGTGCCTGGGTTGCGGGTCAGGTCTCCAGTCGGGGGCGTGTGAGAGGCCAACACACATTGATGTTTTCTCTTCCCCTCTTTCTTCTTCCCTTTCCCTCTCTCTAAAAATTGATAAAAAAAAAATTTTTTTTAAGAAAAAAAAGACTTTATTTATTTGTAGAAAGAGGAGAAGGGAGGGAGGAAGAGAGGGAGAGAAACATCCATGTGGGAGAGACACACTGATTGGCTGCTTCTCACACACACTGCAACCAGGGACCAGGCTGCAACCCAGGCTCAGGCTCTGACTGGGAACCGAACCAGTGACCTTTAGCTTTGCAGGACAATGTCCAACCAACTGAGCCACGCCAGTCAGAGCTGTTCAGCTTATTTTAAAACAAAACAGTGATAGCTTCAATACTAGACAAGTAAAAGATTGTCTGAAAGACAATAGGCTTAACCCGGAAACAGGAGGTATGCTGTTTTAGTTCCCCACCCCCCCCTGCCTCTCAGCCTCTCAGACTAGGCAAGTACTACCCCTGATGAAGGACCAGACGGAATCTCACCTTTACACAAAGTTTCCTTGAACACTCAAGACCTTATCTACCGTGAATTATTACTTAACTGCTGTACACATGTCTTGTTTCCCTAATGAGGCTTAATCTTCTCGAGAGCAGGGACCATATTTTTATTTCTTTCATAATTTTCAATCATCTACCAAACTCAACAAAAGGCACATAGCTGATCCACATTAAATATCTGTTGACTAGAACTGATATGAATGCATAAGTTTTAACAACCAAATAGCCAACTGTATACTTAAAATGATTAAAATAGTAAATTTTGTTATGCATATTTTATCATATTTTCTTAAAAATAGCCAGAATACATAACATATAAAAAGGAATCTAGTAAAATTACACCAGATGACCTCCCAATTGGTAGTCCTAGCTGGGGATGAAGTCTCATGTTTACTTGTCTTAAAACCAGAATCACAGTCAAATCTCAGAGAACTAGCGAGCAAGGCAAGAAGACCACTGTTGAATGGACAAATCACCCTATCAGGCGGGCTGGGGGTCCCAATCTGCCAACTTTCACAGTTTGAACGTGTATGTGCACGTTTCTTTCCCTCCTTCCTCCTTCTCTCTCATTCTCTTGTCTCCAAGTAGTGAAAGCTTAAGAGACTATTCGATGTGTAAACAAGGAAAGAAAATACTGACTGAAATCGCAAGAAATTTTTTAGAATGCAAAGAACACCAAAATAGGCAGATTTACAATATACAGCCGGCGGCTTGGAAAGTCCATCCAAATCACTTTTTATCAATCACTCTGTTCTGTATGGAAAAGAAGTTAACTTTAAATTAAATATCCCACGAGTAGTTAATTCCAAAATTCGAATGTGAAATGTAAATATAAGTGTGTAAAGAAGGGAAAACAATTCATTTTTCAAACCTTACCCAAGTCCTGGGAGCAGGTCTAGATCAGCATGCTGACTTACTAAGAAAGACAGATGTCAGAATGGCAAAAGCAGACAGGCCTTTAGTCTAAATGCAGAGGTGGTAATTCCCTTTGAAGCCAGATAAAGGCTGAAAAGAAACTAACACTACAAAATTTTGTTTCTCCTAGGCCTGACCGGTGTGGCTCAGTGGATTGGGCATCGTCCCAAAAAGTGAAAGGTCACTGGTTCGATGCCCAGTCAGGGCACATGCCTAGGCTGTGGGCTCCATCCAGACAGGGGCATGTACGAGAGGTAACCCCTCGATGTTTCTCTCTCACATCCATGTTTCTCTCCCTCTCTTTCTGCCTCCCCCCTCTCTAAAACTTTTTTTTTAATTTCTGTTTCTCCTCAAAACAGAGAAATGCACAGAATAGTTTCCATCTTTTCTACAAACAAGATGCTGGAGCGCATTCAGACTCTAACTCAAACTGTCCAAGCACTTTGTCCTAATTCCATTCTGCTTCTTCTACAGTACTTCGAAGAGAAACAAGTCAAACAAAGGGTAACAGTTTATACTCATGCCCTTTCTTCTTTACTTTAAGCTCATTAAAAGATTCTACAAAACTTTTTAGATTAAATGGTAAACCATTTCTTGAAACTTTTTTTTTAAGCATCAAGTGAGGAACTTATTTTTTTTAAGATTTTATTTATTTATTTTTGGAGAGAGGGGAAGAGAGGGAGAAAGAGAGGAAGAGAAACATCAGTGTGTGCTTGCCTCTCATGTGGCCCCCACTGGGGACCTGGCCCACAACCCAGGCATGTGCCCTGACTGGGAATTGAACCGGCGACCCTTTGGTTCACAGCCCATGTTCAATCCACTGAGCTACACCAGCCAGGGCCATGTCTTGAAACATGCTGTTAGACATCAGGACAGCAGTTATCTTTGAGATGCAGGAGGTGGGGAAAAGGGACAGTGACGAGGAGCCTCTGAGGTTCTTTCTGGTAACATCTGTTTCTGGATGCTGAAAATTTATCAAGTATATATTTCTTTGTAAACTTCTCTATATGTATCCTTCAATTAATTAAAAAACAGTACTTCTTTAAGATCAATGTTTATAAAATGCTGAGTTTTAAGAAACAAGACGCAAAATGAAAAGCCTAAGAAAAATACTCAAGAGAGCTTTGAGATCACTCTGAGTCTCAACTTGGGCTGAACTAAATAGATGCTGCCTTGTGTTTACACCCCACCCCCCGTCTCCACGGCTGTGCATGTCTGACACCCGTCAGACAGGTGGGTGGGGTGCCTACCATGGCGCTCCTTCAAGGACCTAGTCAGCATCGCTGCTCACGCATTTTCAAGGAATGACACGTTTTAGATTTCAGAGTGAAAAGATGAAACCATCTGTGTACCAATGTTTAAACTTTTAACCATTTTAAATAGAAATACAGTGGTCTTAAAAGTATTTATTTTAGTAAAACAAAAATAAGAATTACCTACTACTGCACACATAGGTTGTCCGACTGCACTTCATTCTGCAGTGTCCTTCAGGGACTGCCGAGAACGTGAAGGCTCAGTGGCCCTTAGAATGCCCCGCCCCTCTGGGCCATGGTTCTTAGACCCCCACCACTCCCCGGCTTCAGCGCTAATTGTCCCTACATGAAATGCCCCCCAGCTGCTCAGGCTCCAGCCTGTCCCTTCTCTCCGCAGTGACTGCTCTACCCCTGCCGCCTCGTTCCCACTCCTTGTGGTTACCTTGAACACTCTAAATCCTTCAAACTTCGGAAATTTCCTCTGGTTGTGACTTAGGACACAACCAAAGGCTTTCCAAGGAAACCAAGTAACGAAACGTACTAAGTCAATACCTTATTCTGTTATAAAGAATGTGTTTTGTGAACACCACTTCCTCTCTACTCAGCAGCTTCTTGCTCCTCCCAGTGCGTGCTGAGTCGGTCGTGAGCACTGGGGTGCAGGGGCAGACAAACAGTCCCCCCAGGGGCCCTGCAGCCCTGTCCCACTTCCAGCTGCACAGCCTTCCAGTCACAGAATCCGAATCAGAGAGAAACTGAGGCAGGGACAAAGAAAAGTCGCGTTCGTTCCTAAAACTCAGTTTAACGCTTCTTCCTTCTTAAAACACTTCTCTCAAGACCACTCCTGGGTTGGAGAGCTATTTCATAAGAGGGACAATAACATCACACCTTAACCCTTTCGGTATGAGCGCTCTTTCCGCCTCGACACTCCTGCTGTACGAGGTGAGCCATTGTGAGCCATTGTATGGGCGCCGGATATATCCGGCGCTCGTCCACACAGGTCATCAGATGGGCGCCGGATATATCCGGCACCTGTACCGAAAGGGTTAACGCTGAGTAGAGAAGGGCTATTTGTCTCAGAGTCTCTATGTCCCTGTGTCTCCCTGTGCGTAGAAAGCGTAGAAGATTTAACTAGATTTCTAAAAACTCTTTTTCAGGAGCAGTATACAGTTGTTTTTGTGTTGCCAACTATGAACTATACGGGGCGGGGGGTGCGGGGAGGGAACCACTCAACCATGTAGAGGCTAAGTTAAGCTAAAATCTCTACCAAGTTATTGAAACTTCCTTCTCACTGAGGTGGCAAATGTTTACCAGAATGATGTAAAGAGCTTTTACAAAATGCACATCCTCTCCACGTGGGGGAGGGAGAGGAATCAGTAACAGGGTTATTTTGACATTCCTCCTCAAGTAATACTGATAAGCTTCTACCTACTGTGAAAATTACTGAGTTAAAAATATACCTATTCCCAAAGCTAAGTGAGTCAATAAAAAAGATCTAAATATCTCACGTAAAGAATAACAATGATTAAAATGAATAAACATTTAGACAAAAATAATGTCCCCGGGACGTAGGCAATCAGCCTACAGAAGACCCGGGCTAGGCTTGTCCAGTCTCATCTCACGGACCCGCAGGAGCTCTCGGCGCTTCTTCCCAGCAGGAAGCCGGGTCTGTGTTTCCCCGGAAAGCATCACATTCAGCAGCTTTTGCCAAAAAGAATTTATGAAGGGGAATGAGCATTAAAAGCAACAAAAAGTCTTTAAAAACTCTCACTTCAGGAAAGTCACTAAATTCCTATCGTAAGGGTAAAGGTGAAGGCTGAAGACTAACAATTAATTGAAAGAGTATTCTGTATATCCACACGTAAACACAACATGCCCACTTTATTGTTTACTGCAGGGACCCGGAAGATCAGGTGAGCTGTTACAACGGCACTGTTACTTAGGAAACTGGGCAGATCACCATGTCCCTGGGGCAGGAATGTTCTTTTAGGGGGAAAAAAATCACTTTTAGGAAAACATGCATGTTTAATAGAACCAATGTTGGCAAAAAATAATGGAGGTGACTGCTGTAGATTCAGAGCAAAGACGTCTGGAGTCGCCCTAAGGAGGGAAAACAGTCTCCATCTGCCAATGGAGAGCTAATCTCAGGAACAGTTCACCTTCAAAAGTCACTCATTTTCAAAACCCAATGGAAAGTTCATTGTTTTTAACATAAAATTTATTGTGAAAAGGTATTTATTTGCTATACTTTTCCTTAAACACCTACAAATTAGTAACATCAGGAAAGAATTATTGATCTTTCTAAGGAACAAAGGTCATATATATATTATATATCCCAATTATTCTCCTTAATTGCTAATCTATTTACCTCAATTATTTTTAACAAAAATGAATGAAGGCCTACCCTATGTAAAGCACCACTATGCTGGTTGTGGAAGGGGACACAAGATAACTGAGCCCAGGGCTCCTCCTCCGGGAACTCCCAACACAGGGAGGGAGGTGGACGCCCACAGAACTAACAGACACAGACGCTGAGACTTGACTAAGGAACATGCGAAATGCCAAGGGGAAACAGACCTAAACCCAGGGAGGAAGAGACACCCCTTCCTCCCGAGTGATTTTTATCTTCAGGGCTCACCGGCCTGTATTAAACACCCAGTAGGGAAGTGTGTTCACAGACTTGCACGCAGCAAAGGACCCAGGCCTGTGGCGCGAGCAGCAGCTGGGAGAGAAAACCACCTCACAATTACAGGACACAATGGAGGCTCACCTAACAGGAGAGATCCCAGCCACGCCACTAGAACGTTCACACAGAACCAAGCCTCAGCAGTCTGTGACAAACTGCTCACAGCACCTGAAAACGCTCCGTAATCCATCTCCCTTGCCCAAAGCCAAGGCTGCCGTGAAGCTACCTGATGCCACCCGCAGGAGCAGCAGCGCGCCCCGTCCGCTGGGAAGATGGGCACCTCACACTGGCAAAGCGGAGGGGGAGGGAACGCTTTCACACTCCACTTAGGCAGTAAGATGCCAACTGGCTGAGAGGTGCTGGAAGCAAGGCTCTCCAGCAGAGGACAAAAAATGCCAGAACAGTGTCCTGTAAAGAAGGGAAGTTCCAGTAGAACTGGCAGCCTTGTGGACAAAATTAGAGCAGAAACACTTCCTCACACGTGGCCAAAACCAAGCTGCTAAGAGGTGAGGAAGAGCTGCAGCGCATCACTTCGCAGCAGACAGTGGACCGACAAAGGTTCTCCCCCCCAGGCCCCGAGGTAAAACCTGAGGCTGTTTACTATGGCTCCAAAGGTCAAGATTAATAGCGTGAATTGAGTCTTCCTCTTGCTCTTTGAAACTCCTTGTCAAGTGGCACAGCCAGCTGGGCACACAACTCTGATATGCAGATTATAACGTTTGTGAACAGAAAAAATGAATTACAATGAGCACGGTCTATCATATTTCAAATCTCTAAAGGGCAGGAATCTCTCTTTTTTGCCCAAACACCATCCAAATGCCTCCTCTTTCAGTCCATTTGAGGCCGTTCAAGCGCCTCAAGAATCTGTCCTACATCTCATTAGCAAACAGCTCTGGAAGCCAGCTCAAAGTTGCTAAAACTACAATTATCCTAAGCACAAGGCAGGGTAGGGACTATATAACAAAAATAATATTAGCTACCAGTATGTAAAATATTCAAATCTATTATTTCATTTTGATCACTACTAGCCAAATAAATATTGATATTTCCATTTTAAAGATGAAGAAATTGAGGTACGGGGAGGTTAAATCATTTGCCCAGGGAAAGCCGAGATTCTTATCTGGGTCTAACATCCACTACTCTGAGACTAAGAACTTCAAGAAGAGATACACGGAAATGGTGATACATGACCAAATTACTACCTGAAACAGAGGAAAGGTCAGGAACACTGGAAAAAACTCAAAGCTGCCACAGACATTCACAAACTACCACTGGTGACCTGTGCATCACACAGAGACATGTAGCAATTGGTAAGTTCTAGTTAAGGTTTTCTACAGCAATAATAGTAAGAAAAGCTATCCTGGACGATCAATAACTCTCTCACGTTGGGAAAAGCCGCCTCCAGCACTAGCTCCTCACGACCGTTCTCTGTGCCCTTGACAGCAAAACCACTGCCTCCACCGGCATGCCAATCACACCACCTGCCGTCAGAGCCGCAGCAGCTCTTAACACCTACACCCAGTGTCCTGTCAGCAGCAACGTCCCAGTACAAGGAACCCAAACGGCTGGCTTAAGACTGTCGTCCACGCACCCCACCGGCTGTCCACCCGCCCACACACCCACCCAACAGCTCCCCCGGTGGGTCAGTCACTGCGTGCAGGGCACTGTGGGAAACCTTAACACTCTCTTCGCACCTTTGCAGCTCCCCAGAGCTAAGAGCAGTCCAGTGTTCTACCTCCCGCAGGGAATCAGGCCCACAATACCAAAGCACAGAGCTGTGCTCATTGCGGAGCAAGTGCTCGC
Source organism: Macrotus californicus (assembly GCA_007922815.1). Lineage (NCBI taxonomy): Eukaryota > Metazoa > Chordata > Mammalia > Chiroptera > Phyllostomidae > Macrotus > Macrotus californicus. Next base: position 33,628 of record VMDR010003135.1, read on the forward strand.
TCTGGCAGCACAAGCACTAAAACTGGAACAACGCAAAGCAGATCAGCATGGCCCTGTGCAAGGATGGCACATGATTTCGTGACGTGTTCTGTATTTTTTTTAAAATATGAAATGAGATTTCCTGTTAAGCAAATTACAAAGCATCAGTCATAAAACCACATGCATTTAGGGCAATAGGTCTTAACCCTGACTGCATATTAGTCACCTGGGAGCTTTAAAACAATGCCCAGGCCTGGGCCTCGTCCAAGAGCAAGTAAATCCCAATCTTGGGGAGTGGGGCCCAGCATGAATATAAATATTTTTAAAGATTTTATTTATTTTTTTTAGAGAGAGGGGAAGAGAGGGAGATAAAGAGGGAGAGAAACATCATGTGGGAGAGAAACACTGATCAGCTACCTTTCAAGCACTCCCTGAACAGGGACGGGGCCCACAGCCCAGGCAGGTGCCCTGACCAGGCATCGAACCTGCAACCTTATCCTTCGCAGGATGTCACCCAACCCACTGAGCCACACCAGTAGGGCCCAGCAGGGCTTTACTTTTTAAAGCTTCTCAGGTGATTCCAAGTGTAGTCAGGGTTGAAAACGACCAAACTTAAGTATTTTCAGAGAGGTATTTCTGAAACCCTCAACCACAAAACTATTAGGTGGCACAAACACCTCAAAGACTCCCTCCCCACCTACTGCACCTGCCATCAGGGCTGTATTAAAATGAAACATCAATGAAATGATCTCTTAAAATCATGGTCTCATTATTTCTTTGTTTATAGCAATGAAATACGAGAGGAGAGAGAGCCTTGAGGTCGGCAGGGCCCCCAGCAGCCCCCAGACCCCACACTGAGCACCAGAGCTGTGGTAATGAACGCTGTGGCAGTGAGGAGGTGCTCAGGGGTCCTCACTCTCCTGCAGGGGAGTGTGGGGACTGTGGAAGCGGCCATGTCCAGGCAGGAAGCAGCCTCAGCTCGATAACCCAACAGGAGGAAACCTTCACAGTTCAGGCACGATTATCAAACTCTTTGTGCTCTTAAAGGAGAGTAATTATAGGCATGTGAAAAAAGAAAAGCACTCCCTGAGGAACTCTTCCTCACATGCTTCCCAAGAGGCACCAGGGCCATTAAAAACTCCATGATGAAGAGGAAAAACAGCCTGGGAACAGCCAGGAGGCAATACAGCAAATTAATACACCAGCTCTCCTCGGGGAAAGCTGTGATAAAACAGGAAACACTTCTCTCTTCGCAAAATAAAATTATACCACTAATGATAACATACTCACCACCATACACACACAAATCGTTCTAATGATGGGTGTGAAATTCCCAACGCTGCCCAAATGCTTTGAAAGAAATTTTTCCTACTGTAGATAAAATGGAACAGGAAAAAGATAAAATTTCCATTCGAAATGGTCTTTAACATGCTCATTCACCTGCCTCTTCCCAACTACCACTGCTCTTTAACATCCCCTCCTAGGGGCCAGGCTCTGTTAGGTCACCCGCTCTTCACAAAGCCCACTGCCCAGGTCTGAATCCAATCCCACCCGTCAGCCCCACTGGAACCAGGCTGCTGCTTCTCTACTGACCACATGCCGGGCAGGAACCCCACTACTGCAAAGAAATGAGAGGGAGCCCCAGGGGCTCCGTGTTTCACCATCCACATTTTCTAAAAACTACAGAGAGGTCCCTTGTGATGACCATTCCCGTAGATCAGTGGTCGCCAAACTTCATTGAGTGTACACCTTGGTGATTAAAGAATCTAGACACTCCATGTATATGTAGTACATACACATAAGACAAAAATATACGCTGCTAGACTAATGTGGGTACAATTGTAAACAAAAATTCGCATACATGCTACCCACTTTGTAACCACTACCCTGAAATGAGGACTAGAAAGACAGACTGAGCTATAATTGCCCACATTCTCTCACTTTGCTTTTAGCAATAAGCTGTATTTCCCTAGAGCTGAGTCACCAACGCCTACCCTAGACTTCCTCATGTTTCCGAGTGCAGCTCCAAGCACTGCCAGCAAGAGAATGAAAATAACGGTGTGGATAATGAGGTGCACAAAGAAACAAGAGGCTGACACCCACTCCAGCTGGGATGAGGCTTTAGAGGTGAGAGGCAACCCGATGAATGCACAGGCACTGAGCACAGCCCAGCTCCAGGTGGCAGAGGTAAAGGAAGGAAGGCTAACGATCCACTCTCAGCTCTGACACAACTCAGTGCCACTTACAGTCTTCCCAAAGAGTACACGTGGCCATTATTATTTAGTATTAAGACTAAAAGCTTGAGTGCTGTTTTCCTATAAATGGAAATCTTATGTCTTCCAGGACAGCTTCACCACCACCTCCTCTAAGCAAACCTCCCTGAGCCTCTGAGTCAGGAGCCCTCCTTTGTGTTTCCTATCATTCTGGCACACCTTTACACACTTACCACTCCAAAATGTAATGGTCAATTTCCACACCTGACTTTCCCATGAGAACAGGAGCTCCGTAAGGGTAGTACCTAACCAAAGAGCCTGGCACATAGTAGGGAGTCAGCAAACATTGAATGAATGAATGATGAATAAATGGCATGCTACTGAAGAAAAGGCCTCACGTCATCATCCCACAATGCTCCACTTCCCCAGTAACACCATTTGTGATGGGCTCTCTTCTCAAAAGACTTTCCCCATTAAAGACTACTTCTCCAGGAGAGGCTCTGGCAGCTGTTAAAGGTACAGAGTTTACTGTCATGGCCCCCAGTGGAAGTTCTAATCATAGCCATGAAAGAATAAATTCTTTGTGCGCTCTGTAAGCCAAATCTATGAACATGTACATTTAAGAATGTACTAGGAAGAAAAAGCAACCACCGGACCTTGGAAAGAAGTTCTCTGTGCTGCTAGAAAGAATAAAAGTCTTTTGGTTCAGCCTACCGACTGCTCTTTTGGGCACAATGACCCTGCCAGGGAATGCAACAATTAAAAGCATATTTACTTTGTGCGTCACCTAACTTCAGAGAGTGTATATTGAGAGGTGCTAAAATCGTTCTGCTACGCAGGCTCAGGATTCGTTCTGACAAATGCATACTAAATGCCTAGTAAGTGCCAGACACTGCGGGTGAGATGCTAGGGCTCTATCAGGGAACGAGACAAGGTCCCTGCACTTTCAAGTTTCTATTCTAGTACAGAGAGGGGGGGGGGAGCCCAGTAAAGTCATTAGTGACAGTGTTAAAGCTCTAAAAAAAACCAAACAATAAGCAGAGAATGGCAAAGATGGCCCCTTAAACAGGATGGTCTGTGAGGTCCTCCCTGAGGAGGTGGCCCCAGCTGAGAAGAGAAGGAGCCAATCCTGGGAACTGCTCAAAGACAGCAGTCCAAGCAAAGGGGGCAGGTGGAAGGTTCAGAGGCAGGGAAGGGCTGTGTTTCAGGAGCGAAGTGGAGCAGAGGAGGAGGCGAAGTCCACGGAAGGGGCCCGGACACACAGCTTATGCAGGGTCTCGCAGGCCCTAACAAGGACCATCAGTAACAGCCTGTGCAAACGGGGCTTGTAAAGTTGAAACTTAAATCACATACTAGTCGCACGACTTCAGGAAAGATACCTCGCCATTTTGCCTTACTTTCTGCATCTGTAAAATATCCACTGACCTCAAAAGGTTGTTGCCAAGACCGAATTGGATACTATACACAAACATACTTTATAATTTTAAAAATGTTGTAAGAAGGAAACTGGTATTGTCTGGAAGCATCAACCGCTAGAAGACAGTTACCTGGCAGAGCACTGTGCTGGTGAACACCTTCGGTGAGAAGCATCGGCGAGAACATCCAGGGAGTAGAGGGGAGAGAGCGGATTAAACTGCAAAAATAAGTAAGATTATTTTAGTAAGGCTTCTATGAAACAGACCTGACCTTGAAGGGTAACCTGCTATTCGATTACTGTGCCCCTCTGACTGTCCCACAGACACCATTCAGTAAGGTCGCGCACGTCCAGCGGCACACCCTAGCATACCTGGTCTACCACACCTAGAAAAAAGACCGTTCTTCTTCAGACCCTTCTGATAAACAGTAATCACTCAAATGGCAGTGGAAAGTACCATTGGCCCTTGAACAAACACAGGGTCGGGGGCGCCAACCGCCCGCACAGTCGGAAATCTACATATGACTCCTGACCTCCCCAGAACTTAACTACCAATAGCCTGCTGTTGGCAGGAAGTCTTGCTGAAAACACGAACAGTCGGTTAACATACATTTTGTATGTCATATGTACTATGCACCATATTCCTACAAAAAAGACTAGAAAGTTTTAAGAAAATCATGAAGAGAAAATAAATTTCCATGTTTAGTTTTAAAAATCTGTGCATAAGTGGACCCGCACAGTTCAAACCCCTGTTGGTCAAGGATCAGCTGGGCTTTACAACTGACATAACGGAAGCAGCCTTTGTGGCTAAGAGATCTACAAGAAATTGCTTTTTCATTTCCCTGTCCTGGCAGATGTTTCCTGTGAGCAACTGGTTAGCACGTACCAGCAGCAGAGGGCAGTGAGAACGGAATTACACTCTGAGTTAGGATAACCAACGCTCAGTCTAGCACTGAGTTGCCATGCACTAAAACCTACATAATCTCTTTGAGCTTCACTATCCTCACCTGCGAAATGGATGTACCACTGTCTGTCTTAACTATTTTATAGAATTACTATGAGGGCCGAATGAAACATTGCTTTAAGTTTATAAAGTGACTGCAGTTTCTCATCTGTGAAACCTCACCTGTGGGCCTCAAAAGGAGGTTGTGGGGATCAAATGAGATGCTCTACATAAAAGCACCCCACTTTATGTCTGCTAGCTGTCTTTGGATTTTCCCACAATAAATAAACCTCCCCTCAAATTTCAGGACTAAATATATGTTAAGACTGGAAGAACTCCAAGTGGTAATTTCAAAAGAACTTTAAAGAATACAAACAACAGCCCTGGCTGGTGTGGCTCAGTGGGTTGAGAGCCGGCCTGAGAACCGAAAGGTCCTCGGTTTGATTCCAGTCAGGGCACATTCCTGGTTGCGGACCAGGGCCCCAGATGGGGAAGGGGGTGTGAGAGGCAATTGATCAGGATGTTTTTCTCCCTTTATTTCTCCCTCCCTTCCCCACTCTCTAAAAATAAATAAATAAATCTTTCAGGAAAAAAACCCACAAACCACGGAACCGTTCTCTGTGTCAGAGGCTCTATGAGCTCTACACCTTTGGACAAATAGTTTAACCCTCACCGGAAATTAACAGATCTGGACGGCGCGATCCTTAAAGGTCACCTTCTGCCATTAGGTCCTCTGATGCAAATGCGATGAGCACTCCGGCGCAAAGTTCCCCCAAATGCCGTCTCTGCCTGCCACCTGCTATTTTCATATGAATTATCACTCCTCAGCCTGGTCCTTACTCTATTCTGTGAAATAGTGAGTTTGCTATAATGATTACATCTATGTTATAATGAATCACCAAGACAAAGCAACCCCTCTCCCTTCCAAAATCCAAAGGTTTAAACATAAAGGAACACTAGCCACTGTCAGCAATTTTTAAATTATGACCCTTACAACCCTTGGTGTTCCAAGGGCTCCCTCAGGGGGTAACCAGGGACAAGACTAAGAGGCCAAGGCTCCAGGTCCTCAACCCCACTTCACTCAAAGAAGCATTTCCTCTTCTGTTTCATACGTGTCGGCTTCAACACTGTACTGCTCAGCACAAGACTCTGACGTTGAAATAAACCATAGCAGATGAGGTTCATTCTGCTTTCTTACTGCAAAGTTCAAAACTGAAATAAAAACGGGGTTCCTATGAAATGTGTGTTACAAGTAATAAACTAAAGATCACAGCTGGACCTAACAAGAGGGATTAGCTTCAGTTTTCATCAGTGAATATCTGTCCTTATGAAACGGTCCTCCAAGAAAATCAGAAAAACATGGAGAGCAGGGGCCTTACCTCATGTGCACAAGCAGAAATGGGAGGAAAATCAGAAGCCAACACTTTATTCTTTCTAAAGAGAAGGAAATCAAATGATAAAATAAAGATAACAAGGAAAAGGCCTTACCTGATTTCGTTCCCTTTTCCCAGCTGATGGTAACCAGAAACTAAAGAGAGGAAGAGAATAACGGTAAAGAGAACAATAAAAGAAGTGGTAGGAAAATTACAGAGAGGAGACCAAAAGTCGTTGGCATAATGAAGTGAATACCAAGAAAGAAATGGGGAAAGATGGAATTGGAGGAGAAAAGGAAAGAGACGTGAAGTGTGGACAAAGTCTTTTGCAGGAAGTAACTTTTCAAAGGCAAGAGCCTTGTGGCAGATGTGAAAGACCACGCGCTGCACCAGGAAACCAGAGATCACACCAGGGCACTCACAGCTGTGCAGGGACAAAAGGGTCCCCAGCTCAGCAAGGGCGTGAGCTGCACGCAGACCTTGTCTGCTCTGTCCATTCAAAACCTGCCCCAGCTGGACAGGTATAGGGCCATAACTGGGTGCTGACCATGACGTGTGCAGGAGACACTGAAAAGCCAATCATGCTAGGGCACCAGCCTGTCACAAGAAGGGGTGGAATGACTTCCCCAAAGCTACAGGCTTTTTAGTTGTACTTATCACAGTAGTTAGAATGAAAAGATATTTCTCTGTATAGAGGTCTGAAAATGGGAAGAGAATATGAGAGAATGTAGAAGCTATCAACAATTTTGAACAACAAAAAAATTAAGAGACAAAAAAATATAACATCTTTATTGGGGGCTACTTCTATAATACAGCACCTATAAATCTAAAAAGCAACGAAATAAAAACGACTTTAGAAAGGAAAAAATAATCGCTCTCACAGGTTCAGGGCAGCAGCCCTGCTGGCTCTCATACAGCACAACCCTTTCAGGCCTCCTCTCTCAGCTCTGAAGTCAGACTTCTAGGTTCCTTCACACTCTCCTCTGCCTCCTTCTCCTAGGAACAGACTAGAACAGCCAGTACATACACAACACTTACTCTTTCTGCCGAGAGTCACCAACGATGTGGCCTATCCTCTCAGGACCCAAAGCACTCATGCTGGTCTCCTGAAAAGACAGGGGAGACGAGGGTGTCACCTAACCACAGAACAAACACACGAAGTGCAACGACTCAGTGAAGCACACACCTCCCCGTAACGGCACCTGCGACTTCAAAAGCGCATGTCAAACGCCAATCTTAAAATCCAACAGCACCTGTATTTCTTTTTATGGGAATCTAACTTAGAAGTATTTCATGTTACCCTAGACTGACTTTTCCCTAGTGTTCCAAAAAAGTCATTATAAACATTGTTTACTATATATGTATAGTATTTTATTAATAGTAATACCTCCTGGAGTTACTAAAGTACATAGAAATGGAAACACTTCTTTCAAGCAGTCCAACAACAGCTAATTTTGATGCACGTCAAGCTCCCTAGAATCATCTGATTATAGCCCAACAGCCTTCATAATGAGACATTCACAGAGTCCTCGCTGGTGACACCTAAATGCCTACTGGGTGAATATATACACGTCAGAGGACTTACAAAACTTGTTGCCCTATACTTTGTCTGTTAAATGTCATCTTTTAAGTAAAAGTAGTAGTTTGTATGAATTAGTTTGTAAATTCGGGATTCTCAAGATTGCAGTATGAAATGTTACTGTAACACCACAAGCAATTCAGAACTAAGCGTCTCCAAAAACTGGAACCTGACAGGACGCGCTTACCCTCCACTTGCCGTGAGCACACTTACAGTGAGTGTGTGCCCCAGTCCCTGGGGAAGCACACCACCCGTGTACAAATGAGAGCTACGCACAGTATCAGGGAGTGTTCAGATGGGAGAGCATAACTCACAGGCACGAGTGTCAGGAATGTCAAGCCTGCTCCTCAGACACATTTGTTTCTGGGTAAATATTATTATCTGCATTCATCTATGTGTATAATTAGCTTAAACATTAGGATACACATCTTCACAGAACCGGCTACAGAAACATTAATTCGAGGTCAGATTCTGGGCAGGAGTGGAGCTAAATGAAAGGTCTCACATCCTGTACTCTTCACGTCCTGCATCCCTCACGCCTGTGCCTCCCGGGCACAGACAAAGCCATGGTAGTGGGGCCCAGGGAAAAGATGAGTGAAAAATGAGCTATTTGTTACAGCAGAAAAATTATTAACTTAAAGTGCCGTAATGTTTAAATTTACAGTTTATTACTGTGTAAATTACAAGCAGTACTTTGCGTAATTAGCAGCTCACTGGCAGAGAGCTGTGAATGAAACTCATTATTTATGATTACAATTTAGAAAAAGAGAAGAGGGATGGGGGAGGGGGGGGGAAAGGGGGACAGAACAGTGACCTCTGAATATCCCTTTAAGATGATGAAGATGAATTAAACAAGTAAATATTATTCTATTCATTTGAAATCCTTAGAGATGGCCAAGAGGCCCTAGTTTTCTCCCAGGCAAGCTACAGGGAGCCTTCGAGACGAGCTGATTCACTTCCACGGAAGTGGAAGGTTCTTATTTTATAGGAGCCGGAACACAGTAAGGTAGGAGGCAGGAAGAACATTGCCACGCTTAACCAATAAAGAGAAAGAAAAATCACACCATTTCTCTACTTCCTACTCCCGCCCTCCCGCTGCCCCCACCCCACGTGCTCACTCTGCCCTGCCGGCTCCACGAACGCGCGCCCACGAGAGCACGAGCAGCTTTTACTGTCGGGAAAGCAAGTGATCCAAGAGAAGAAGGTGCCGCTCTTCCAGTAATCAAATGTCTTCCTAATCAGACATTTGAGTTGAATTTAAAGATAAAAAGAATCTAAGTTCATCTGGAAATAAAGAGCCTCATTTCTTTACCTGACTAAAACTTCCAAAAAACAGTCCCCTGATTAAACTGTAAAACAGTAGCTCTCTGAGGGCAGGCAGACTGTGGCTCCGACACCGTAAACCCAGCTGGGCACAGAGCCTGCCCCGTGGTAGGCATTCAAATACTTACTGAGTTAACCAACCGATTTATGCTCTAAGATGCTCTCCCTTCCTCACTCTTTGCCCCCCACCATCTTCTCTGAGTGTGAGCGGCAGTCTGAACCTATATTCAATCTCAAAGCTCAAGTAAAAACTAAATAATTGTTAATATTTAAATAAAAAAGAGTAGACCTGGGTTCAATTCTCTGCTCTGCCACTTGTAATTGGATAACATCAGATGTTGCTGAACTTCTCGGAACCCAAGTGTTTCTCACCTGCTAAAGGCGAACAGCACCTTTTCTACAGGGTTGTTATGAGGGTTAAACGAACCGAGTGCCTAGCACATCCTTGGAAAAGGCAGAACCGAGTAAGTGATATACATTGCACTGGCCGTGAAGGAGTTTTGAAATTTGTTAACAAGTTTTTTCCCAGTTTTTTCTTTGTTAACAAATTCTAGAATAAAAGACCAAAGACCAGATAGAAGAAGCATCCATGAACTCAAGAGGAGTCATAAAGAAGCCAAGGGTATTTTAATTTATATAATAATAATGTAAGATTAATCAAGAGAATGGAAGAGACAAGAGATCAGGTCTGCAGACTCATAGGCAACAGACAGTGCCGTGACAGTGTCTGCTTCGTGGGGACTTCCGCATGAATTAAACTTCATCCTTAGGTGTGTATCCACTCATATGCTACACAGTGTTCACTCTTAAGAACTTGCAAAATATTCCAGCTGACTTAAGTAACTCCAGGGTGTTCTGCGGCACCTCTGATAGTCAAGAAGGTCTACAAATCCCTGGGAGACTTCATCCTCCCACTGAGCCTGGTAAACAAGAAGAGCTATCACCTTCCCAACAAGCCTTCTTCGCCCCTTTCTGAGGCATCGAGCTGCGACTCCAGGCAGACGATTCAAGCGGGCATGGTACCCTAAAAAACAGAAAGTCCTCAGTAACTAAATGCGGAAGATTCGTTAGCAATGACATGCTACTAACACACTGGATGCCGTGCCACCCAGGATCTACCACACTGACCCTTAAACAAGTGTCACTAGGTTATCTGTCAAGGATTCATTATTCCCATGTCTTTGTTATCAGCAGTGTGAGAGCGGGCATGCCATTTACCTTTGACCGAGGCATCCTCCTCTGTAAGAGAGGGGTCACCTCCTGCTCAGTCCTATCTTACAGGCGTGTTTTGAAACCAAACTGAAATAGCTCATGGAAGGTACTAATAAACTGAAAAGAAATGGACAAATACAAGGTACAATCAACAATTCCTAACTACAAGTTAAAGGCTAGTTATTACTCAAAACCATTCTAATTCATGGAATAATGGTAGAAATAGTCTGTATAATCTAGTCACATTTTTCTAGCTGCTGCGTGTGCCCTACACAGAAAAGACAACCGGAAGAACCACAGCAGGATGTCACCGATGACTCTGTCTCTGGTGGGGGTTTACAGGCCATTTCAAGTTTCTTCTTCTTCCTATTCTAGCTTATTTGTGTGTGTTTCAACTAGTCCACAAAGAGCTTTTGGACACGGTCATTGAAATGCTCAGTAACCATTATTAAGGTAGCAAACGAGGTGCCTCAGCCAGAGAGCAGTCTTCACCGAGAACCGGCCTCTCTGAGAAGGCCTTTCCACCACTCAGACTCATCATAACAAAATGCTGTGGAAGTTTGCAGCTCTGGGTGAAACTCGGACCACCGACAGATGCTCAACAAACACTTGATAACTGACGAACTGGATAATTATTGATTACTGGGAATCCTATAAATTTACAGAGCTAAAAGAAACCCCTGAAACAGTTTTGTTCAATGTCACAATAGCTTAAATGATTCCCAAGGAAATGAAGTGACTGTCATAGGCAGAGCTGGACAGACACTCCCCGAGAGTAGTATAACATTTCCTTCTCCCTGTCCTAGGCTCTTTCCACCCTACTTTGCTATCATCATTGAAGGAAAAGCAAAGGGATATATATTTGTGTTAAAGGCCACAATAATAGAATTACTAAAATTTTATTTAAGATTTTACTTATTTTTTAGAGAGAGGGAAAGGGAAGGAGAAAGAGAGGGAGAGAAACATCAATCAACTGCCTCTCACACGCCCCACCCAGGGACCTGGCTCGCAACCCAGGCATGTGCCCTGACCAGGAACTAAAACCTTTCAGTGACCTTTCAGTTCCCAGGCTGCTGCTCAACCCACTGACCCACGCCAGCCAGGGCATTATTAAAATTTTTTAAAGAATATTTTTAAATCATCCATTCAAAATGTCCACTGTAACTTGTATGTGAACGTTCTTATTGAAATCTGTTCTCTTCCAAGATCCAATGCTTCAGGCTTCCAGACGCACTCACAAGCCTGGCAGTCACAGAAGGATAAACAGCCGTGACAGGCTTCTTACATCTGGCACAAATGGCAACGGCAAGCTGAAGGAATGCCCTGCTAATATATAAGCTGAGTCTCCAAGGACTGATTTAGGAGAGAACCTCAAGCTCCGAGACTCACCCTTGAATCCCCTAGAAAAATCTCTGGACTAGCTCCAAAATTCAGACAGTTCGTGTGTGCTTGGAGGAGGAAGGGCATGTATACCATGGGACGATTCTCCCCAAAGAGAACCGCGAAAGTATGAAGTGTATTTGGTCTCTTCAGAACTTACCCTTCTGAGCGGGCCGAGAAGGTAAAAGAAATGTGGAATCTGACCGTTTGTCCAGTCCAGAATCCATCCTTTCTACTTCAGAGCGGTGATCGGGAGCCCACTTGGGCAGCAGATTAGGGACAGTGAATCCTGGGACACATTCTCCTTCATAGAACCAATCACTCTGCTCATCGTCTCCTAAAGTGAAGAGATCATTTTCGTAAGCTGGAACTTCAGCACGCTCTACAAAAGCCACATGGGAGGGTGCCTTCCCAGGGCTACAGGCTTGTGTACACTTTTAAATAAAGCCAAAGTACAAGAACTTGTTTTGATCCTTCTTGTTGATCCACATTATGATAAAAACTGGGACACCAAACTAGTTTCACATAAACTTCACAATGTGCTGTGCTGGACTGCTTTTAACAGTACAAAAATAAAGCTACCATTCACTAAGCCCTTACCACCTATCAGGATCCATGCTAAAAAATCTATAAATATGTTATCTCTTCCAAACTTTACCCTAGCCCCAACTTACAAATGAGACAACCAAAGCCCAAAAAAGTCAAGGTCAAGGCAGAATATGATGAAGGCAGGATTTGAACTCAAAGCCTGAGTAACTCCAAAGCCTTTACCACAAAAATAAACTGCCTCCCACATACCATTCTCAGCAGTATAAATGAACTTAGGGATTCAAAGCCCACAAATGCTTCTCAGCTCAGAACTAGCTGTTCCTGGGGGGGGTTTCTTACTACATTTGCATTTCTCATAATAGGTGAATGCAGAAAATATACTCATACCTTGTTTTCCCCTTGGTACCTCATTGATGGGACAGAAAGTCATCTTGACACTAGCAATACAAGCTACCAAGAAAAAAACTAACCAGAGAAAAATAATATAATCCCCCACAGTTGATGTCAAGAAGTTATATCATTTGCCCAAGGCTTGTATTCTTCAACAACGACAAAGTCAGGGCTAGATCCATACATCCAGTCTCTTGGTTCGAACTTCTTTCTACTGGCTAAAATGACAGCATCTCAGTTTCCACTAGTTTATTCCTGCCAACAAAGAGTAAGATAGATAACTTTATGTCTGCCACCCCCAGTTTCAAAGTAGCAAGGATGAAGGAAGTTATTATAAGAACATCTAAAGAGTTCACAATGCATTCATTCTCTAATGCATCCTGGATTCCAGGGAAGCTGCTTGGGACATGCTAATCACATGAAGTATCAGATTCATGGGCTACTAACACCCAGGGAAACCACAGCTCTTAAATCACTGTGGAGATCACTAAATGGGGAAATTAAAGCTGCATACTGGTGAATAGCAGCGGATGTTGCCACCAAACGAGTTACAGTGTTCCCCTAAAAAACACACCACCAGCAGCCATTTCTCTTCAACAGTGGCTCTCAACCTTTAGTGTGCATGAGAAGACAGGAGGGTGTGGTTAAAACACAGACTACTGGGTCCTACCTACCCCAGAGTTTCTGAGTCCGGGCTGGGCAGGACCAAAAATGTGCACGCCTGACCAGTTCCCTAGTGATGCTGAGCTGGTCTGGGGATCCACAACGTGAGAACCACTACTCCAAAGGCATCTCATCCAACTGTGCACACAGATGAACTGAAGATGAGCACCAGAATGAACAATGATCAGTCTCTCTGAATGCCAACACATTAATTCCTTTCTTATTCATAAGCATTCTTCAGGCCATTTATTAAAACAGTGTACGTAGTTACACCATGTTTGCTGATGACAAATGGCAAACCACCACGGAATTCTTTTTGGTTCTCAAGCATTCACTCAAGACTTTTGATAATATGAAAAGAGACTCACTGAACTGGAAGCAACCTTGTGAGATCATCTAGACCCGTAGTCTTCAGCCTGGCTTCACAAGGATGCCTGGTGCAGGAGCTCCTCAAAAGAGTGCTGCCAGGGAACAAGGAAGAGGCTGAGTGGACCAGGCTCCTGATGGACCGCTCCTTGAGGGTCTCATTTTAACCAAAACAAGTTCGGCTGTTTTACAATTTGAGGTTCAATGTACAATTCTGTTTGAGGGGAAAAAAGGATATTTTTCCCTTCAACAGGGCTTCCCAATAATTATTTATTAAGAGCTACTACTATATGCCAGGCAATGTGTTACCTATTGTGGTTGCAAAGAATTTTTTTTTAATTTTCTGTCTTTGAAAAACTTCAATGGAAAAGACATACAGCTACAAACAACAATGTAATATGCTAAGTGGTAAGAGAACAGCATGCACAGGGAAAGAGAAGAGGAAGGGTTCTAGGGGAGGGTGCCTACAGTGAGAGTATCACTTGGAACCCCTTCAGGAACCTCGTGCACGGTTAAATGGGGTACCTGAGACTCCAATGAAGTGACTGTCTACAAAGGCGCAGACAGTGTTGAGAGAGAGAAACCAGTGAGGGATGGGGAGCTCCCCGGAGCCCGCACAGTGAGGAGGAGCCTTCACCATTACTAAACCTGAAGTAGCACGGGGAAGAATGGCTATCAGAACCCAGGGAGAGAGCTGGGGTTACAGAGAGGCTGCCCAACAGGAGTGGGGCCTTCAGCAGAAGGACACAACCACAGCCAACCGACAGTGCGACAGAACGGGGTCAGGGGAAGCTGCACTCCAGCGTGGTGGACTGCATCAGCGTTCCCACCTCACCATCACTCCCTCCCTGTGACAGAATGATGCACCTCTGCCCTTTGCCAGAGGGTTCCACAGAGCCCTCCCCCGGAGGCAGAGTACACTTCCTCACCCCACAGGCACTGGCCATGGTCAGATGACCTGCTTTAGGTAGGAGAACACTAACAAGTGTGATTGAAGCAAAAGCTTTACATTTCATGCATGGTCTGGCCTGGTCACTGGCATTCAAGTCCTCCGCCATAAGCAGTCCCTGAAACATACACAGCCGGTGCTTCTTTAGCCCAGTACCCAGAACAAGATGCACTGAGCAGACACAAACCTAACATGAAGCCTGGACACCGGCTGAGCCAGATCAACTGAACCTCAGCTAACCCCCAGCCCCATAGTAAGAAATAAAAGTGAAAGGCCACTGAAATTTGGGGGTTGTTAAACAGTATTGTCTTGACAAAAACTTGACTATTACACCCAATCTCATTCACCTAACTCCCTCCCTCCATTATTCTGCGGATGCCTCCTATCAGCCAAACCCGTGAGAGCAAAACCCTACTGATGTAGCCCATAAATAAGCCCCGGAGAGGAAGAAGGAGAACTCTGCCTTGGATACGCAGCCACTCAAGGAAAAGTGAGGATGAGATTTCAGGCAGAGGCCAGTATAAACAGAGACAGGAAGCAGGAAATACTATGGCTTTGTGCTGAGAACTGTAAGCCTCTAAAATATGACCAGAATGTGTGAAGTTGAGGGACAGACAAAAAAGAAAGCTGGGGCTACAGAATATCCCACAATCTTTCATGATAAACCAAGGATTCCTTATCAGTGGAAAGGTTTTCTGAAGGCCCAAAACACTGTGTTGTAACAGGCCCACACGTTCTTGCACCTCTGTGTAATTATGCATCATGACCTTTGAAGAGGTATATTATGATACTTCATAGCACTCAGTAAAAGCAAAAAAAAGAAAAATTCTGAACAGTATGTACCAGCTCATTCACGGAAAGACAACCAGACTTTCTTGGCACAAGATAAGAAAGACAAGACCCTGGCTGGAACCTCCCAGGGAATGCACACACATAACCTCAACTGACACATAGCTCCCTCAGAATCAGAAAAGAACAGAAATGTGCTCACAACCTCCACAACCTCCACACGGTGGGGGGGGGGAGGAGCTCAGCAACACCACCCCCGCCTACCACCTGAGGCACGGGGAAGATGCCACCGCTCCATGTTCTCTCCAAAAGCAGGACTTGGACCTGAGTCTCACAGTCCCAGGATCCCTTCAGTTACTAGGGATAATCTGTAACCACCAAGACACATAGCCACCATGCTTCCACACCCTTCAGTCATCTGACCCTTTGAGTAAAGTCACTGGATTTCAGAGCCAGAAGGGACTTTGGAGATCTGCCAATCCCTTATTTAGAGTAAGAAAACTAGTCCAAATGAGCTCCACGGAATTCTTGTTTGTACACCATTAGTGTGGCCCTGAGTAAGTGTACAGGACAAGGACAAAGTTTCAAATCACTATTTCAGTAGTGAAAATAAAGGACAGACAGTTGACATACACCAGCTGTATTCACAGTGTTCTATGTACATTTCGGGAGTTTTAACTTTAGAAAGATGTTTCTTATAGTATGTACCCGCAGAACACTGTGGCCATTTATAAATAAGATTACACAATTAAATTCTCCCTATGTGAGAACAAGAATGTCTTAACATCCAAAAGGAAGAGTAATACATGAGGGTATTTTTGATGGTAATCAAAAGCAACTTCCCCAAGTCCCATCCTTGGCCCCAATACCCCCTAGATCAATGAATCTCAAAGTCTGAAATACCTGCATAAAAAACCCAGTAGGTGCTTATGAAACATGCAGATCCCAAGGGCAAACTCTAGACGGATGTGATATCTAGGAGTTCGGCAATCTGCAGTTTTAACAGTTCCCCAAAGGGCCCTACGTGCCCTAAAGCCCGAGAACCGCGGCTATGGACAACCAGCGCGTTCTCAGGGACACAGGCCCCACCCACCGAAGTCTTCCTGGAGCTGGGTCTGGTTACCTTGCCGCCCTTCGTCATTGGTGAAGAGGCCCGGGTCACTGCTGCTGCACACACTGCTGGTCTCACTGAAAGAACAAGAGCAACACAAGGACCTCGCGTCAGCTGCGGTCAGACACACACCTCCGCCCATTCCTCTTCCGTTTCCAAATCGAGAGTGTCCCCAATTTCATCAGCCAATCAGAAATATAGATTTCCTGGTGAGGACACGGGGGAAAGTTCACTAAAAGAAGAATTCTAAACTTTTATTTACATCTCAAAGTACTCTTAAAAATATTTAAAGTACTCTGGTAGTTTAGCATTACAAAGTTATTAATTAAGGGTCGTCATCTCAACCTTTCTTGCTATATTAAACGACATAAATTTACAAATTTACCAACTAATTCCATTTTCCAACTCTACCAACTATCAGTTTCAAATACAGCTAACCAATTAGAAGACGTCTAGCATCTCTCAAGCTTTTTCTCCCACTTACAAAGCAGCAAACAAAAACCCATGCACAGGAAAAAAATCATTATGACAAAAGTCACATCTTCTAAATTTAATGTCTTCCTTCACATCAAGCATATACAATAAAGCTTACTTTCCAAAAGGAAGCTAAGATATAAAAATATAAACACACACTGCATTGGAACTCACTGAGATAAACTCTGGCCCCACAGAATTCCACCCGGTAATTTCATTTTCTGAGCTACGGCCAACAGTTGGTTCTGCCTCTGCTCGGGCTGTTTTTCTCTCATCTGATCATCAAATTTGATTTATCTGGTTCAAGAAAAATTCCTCTATTCTTTATAATACTAGCTATCTCCTCGAATGGGAATGGTTCCTTTCAAGCTGTTTCATTTTTTTTTTGCCTGTTCTAGAAGATGAGAGAATCCAAAGCAATGAAGAAGCATTCTCACCATGATGCATATGGCTTGGCAAAATCCCAACCGACATTTCTGACTCAAAAATCTGAAAATATTTTGTATTTTGCCGTATTTCCAAATATCTTGCCAATGCTAAATCCTAAAAAAGTTGGCTAAATCAGTAGCAATGCTCTCCTCACTTAAGCTTCTCTCTGAATAACAGATACAAAAGATCTGTTGCAGCAAGAGCCAATAACACATATCCACTCTCTTTAAAGGCTCTTTCATTTCATTTGCTTCTGTGCTTGTAGGTGGGAACATTCTCAGGTGTCGTTATAAGAAATCTCACAAAAACGATACCACTGGATCCTGAGGATTTAAAATCTTCAAAGAGCTCCCGGGTACATGTGGAAGACACCCCACAGACCGCTGTGCTCTCCCTACCTCTGACCTCACAGAGCTGTGCCTGCTGACCTTGGCGGCCTGGCTGTGCGCTCGCTGACTTCCTAAGCACGTTGCTGCTCCAACTCCAGTGAGGCTTCACTGCACGCCCTCTCATCCTACTGCTGTACTGTTCTCATCTCTCCTCGAACATAAAGCAAATTTCGCATTCTCAACTCCTCTTGATGTGAAGGAGGGCTTAAAAAGCACACTAGGCCACGGGGCAGATATTCTACTCCACTATCGTATTGTATTCTTTGTCGGCTAGCAGTCTCACTGACTGAGATTTCGGGTCAGCAAACGACAGCCAGTTTCCTATCTTTGCATGGCCTGTGAGCTAAGAATGGTCTTCAGTTTTAGATCCCTGGGTTGGGGAGGGGAGAATCAAAAGAAAAATATTTCGTGGCACGAGGAAATGAGGAGAAATCCAAATTTCAGTGTCCATAAATAAAGTTTTATTGGAATACAGCCACATTTGTTCATTTATATATCCCCTACTGTCTTCATTCACACAACAAACACAAAGCTGAGTAGCTGCAAGAGACACACGGCCCACAAAGCCCCAAAATATTTGCTCTCTGCCTCTTTACAGAGGCAGTTTGCTGACCCTGCTCTGCACATGTTACAGGTTCTGCCCTGCAATGTCTATGGTCGCCTCTGTTTGACATTTCCAAAGAAAAAATTAAAACTGCTGCTTTATTACAAAGTCTTGTCGATTCTCTCCCCTGTTCATTTCCAGCCACTGGTAAGCACTAAGAGATACAGTGCCAACTTGATCTTTGTTGCATGGGTTCCATTCTCTCCTCGTATTCTCAATAAAAGGTGCAAGCTCAAAGAAATCGGCTGAATCGAGAAAGGTGCTGGTAACCTAAACCCTTCCTGTCACTCTACGTTTTCTATTTTTGTCAGCAACGTTTAAGGAGACTCAATGTTCTTGAAAGAGCTTCTTGGACTGCTCTCTTCTATAAATTTCTATATATAGTTAGTTAGAGCAGTGGTAATGATGCCCCAGAACTCTCACCAGGGTCTTAAAAAAGATTATGATCAAGAGAGAGCTGTATTTTCTTCATCGAGAAAGTGAGTTATGTCTTACAGAACACTTAGTTAAAAGTATCGTCGTTCTTACCAGTACCTGGAAATGACTAGTTCATCTGATACCACCTGTTGATTCCATCCTTCAGAAGAACTTGCACTGTAGAAATCTAGTGATACATGAGAAACTGCCAGCACAATTTACCAAGAAGGAGAGGACAGGGTCTCACGGCACACTTGCACAGACACACTGCAAGGACACAGCGTGCAGAGCATGGCACTGCCACGAAGGAGAGCCAAATCTCCCCTCCAAGTGACAGGCCGAAGCCATCCAGTCCTGTGGCCCTCCTTCACTTCTGGCTCAGAGATTACGATTTTCAAACATAGTCATCCCCACAGCGGACATCCAGATGGACAATAAACATGAAAAGATGCTCAACATCACTCATCATCAGAGAAATGCAGATTAAAGCCACAATGAAGTAGCACCTCACACCTGTCAGAATGGCTGTCATCAATAAACCAACAAACAAGGGCTGACGAGGATGCAGAGCAAAGGGAACCCTCGTGCACTGTTGGTGGGAATGCAGACTGGTGCAGCCACTGTGGAAAGCTGTATGGAGGGTCCTCAAAAATTAATAATGGAGCTGCCTTATTGATCCAGCAATTCTACTTCTGGGAATATGGCTGAAGAAATCCAAAACACTAATTTGAAAATACATGCCCCCTACGGTCACCGCAGTGTTAGGTACAGTAGCCGCACTATGGAAGCAGCCCACGTGCCCATCAGCAGACGAGTGGGCAACAAAGCTGCAGCACGTGCGCATAATGGAACACTACTCGGACGTAAAAAAGAAGGAAACCTTACCATTTGGGACACATGGATGGACCTAGAGGGTGTCAGGCTAAGTGAAGTCAGTCAGCCAGAGAAAGACAAATGCCATACGACTTCACTTACACGTGGAATCTAAAGAACAACATAAGCAAACAAACAAAACAGAAACAGACTCCTAGACCCAAAGAACAGACTGACGGTTGCCAATGGGGAGGGCACGGGGGCACTGGAGGAAAAAGGAGAACTGGAGAAGCACAGGCTGGTAGCTAGAAACTAGTCACGGGATGTAAAGTTCAGTATGGGAAGCACGGTCAGTAACACTACACTAACCATGCATGGGCACTCTGCAATGTGTCTGACAGTCTAACCACTAGGCTGTCCACCTGGAACTCACACAAGTAAGATTGAATGTAAACTGTAATTGAAAAGACAAAAAACAAAATCAGATTAGTAGGATTTCAGTATGATTTAATCAACTGTAAAATGTTAATGTGGCTAATTAAACAGAATGTTTAATATTCTGTTAAAAATAAGCTCCTATCTTTCAGTAAAGACAATTTTCTTTTAGCACCTGTGTAGATCACAAGGTCGAAGAGTTAAAAGAAGTCAGGTCCCTAAATATCTTTTCTATTCCAAAACCTTCAAATTTGTTTACTTTTTGGCTGTGAGCCATTTTACTAGGCAAGGAAAAAAACCTGTTATTTATTTTTGTGAGGAAAAAAGCGTGACCCTACTTCTAGTGTCCCCTCCACCTGTGGTCCGCTGAACTTAGGAAGACAGAAACTCAGCCTCTGTTAACCTTCGGATAAACTAACAAGACAGGGCCCACAAAACTAGCAGGTAATGAAACCGCATCTTTTCCTAAAACGGGGGCAGCACCTAGAGGCATCGACACCTCCTGTTTTTGCCGAGGGAGCTGTTCTGTACTGCTTGTTTTTACTCGATTCTAATCTATAGTTTGCACACAAAAATCTTCCTAGATTTCTACAGTATTTTGGAACAGAAAAGCATTAAACCTACAAATAATTTATACATCACTGTAAAAAATCCAATCCCAAACGGAACCGATAAAAAGTCTCTAACCGGAAGAGGAGGAGGGTTCCTCCCGCCATTCCCGCTGAACTTGCCCTTCTTCACTCAGTAAGCACTTATTATTTACCATGCACCAGACACTGCCATAGCCAGCACTAAAACTTAAAAAGAAACATGCCAATCACAATGTAAATGCACGCATTTTACTAAAAGCAGCCTGGACTATGGGAGAAGTGTGTGAAAAGGTAGAGAAAACAATGCTTTCCAATGAAGAACATACTGCAAATTAGGGGTGGTGTTGCCTAGAACTTAACCTTGTAGTGCTGACGAAATCACCCCATTTTAGAAGCCAGAAAATGTCTCAAAAATATACTTATGCGAGTAAAAATAGCAATAATACATCACACTTCTCTGTAACGGTTTTCACTAAAAAGTGTTCCCACACTTAATTCAGTAGCATAGACTTCATTTTAAAGAAGACACAGACAAAGTTAAAGCTGGGACTTGAGACCACCAGTGGTGTTACCTAATTATTATCCGTAATACCGTTAGAAAAGCAAGGGAACCACATCCGCCTGCAATAACATAAGCGTAATGAAAGTCAACCTAAGCAGCACCTCCAGAGGCTTTCCTCTCCCTACGTTTTATTGTGGAAACTTTCAGTCACACAAGAAAGTTGAAAGCAGCTAGTTACCACTTACACTCCATCACCTAGACACTGCAATGAACGTTTTGCATTTTTGTTTGTTTGTTTATCATGCATCTTTCCATCTAACCTTCCCATCTGGGCATCTTTGTAATTTAAGGCCTCTTAGTAGGCTTGCTGGCTGAGCGTGGCGTCCACTTTCACAGAAGTAGATTATCATAGGAATCAAGCCTAATAAAACACTATTGATACCTCTGGTCCACTTGTAATTCCAGGGCAAACTACACATTCTAAACTTTGGCACCAACTTTATAATGCTTTCGTGTGAACTGCTTTTATTTCCACATTGTGAGCAATTAACCAGTATTGTTTTCAAATTTGCAAAAACTCTTACTAGTTTTTAAACTCCAGCATTTCTATGCTATAGAAGATCAATATTTTGGTCTTACAAAGTTGTGTCACTTGAAACTCATGCTTGTTGGAAAAAGCAGGGTCAATGAAGTAAAAAGCCAGCCTCAGTACTAGAAACATCTAGGGCACGGTTCTCAGCTGGAGGCGGTTTTGGCCTCACAGACCCCGGGGGTCATTTGGCAATGTCTGGAACCGCTTTTGTTAGGACTTGGGGGGCAGGGGGTGTTGGTGTGCTACGGGGATCTCCTGAGTAGAGGCCCGGGACCCTGCTAACTACCCTACAATGCACAGAACAGCGCTCACCACAGAGAGCTATCTGCCCCGGAGTGTCATCAGTGCCAAAGCACCCTCATCTGGAGTGACGAACAAAGTGGAGGGATGAGGGGTGTCATGTGAAGGGAAACCGCACAGAGAAGAGCCTGTGCACTTTGCTGGAGCAAGCCAGCCTTCAAGGGCAGAGGTGTCACTCCCTTGCCAGGGCTGGGCCAGGGCCTCAAACCATCTGAGGTCTCCAGATCCCAGGAACCATGAGTAGGCAGCTGGATCTTCAGGCGAACTAGTAGAACTGAAATTACTCAAGAGTTGTACAGGCCCCCCTTCTCTGCCTAGCCCTGGCAGAAAAAAGATCCTACAGCCCCGGCAGGGAGACATCCTCCTATAGCCATGAAGAGAGATCCGGGCTGGAAAGGAAGCACCTTGCTCATTTCAACGTCCCCAGTGCCGAGCATAGCACCTGGCACATAAAGGCATCCAGTAAATGTCACGGAATGGAATGAACCCATTCAAATCAGCTCTGTTGCCTCCCCTTGCTTTGCCTTTGTGGTGTGTTGCTTTACTTCTCCAACACTGTTTCCCCGCACATCAAATGTGGACTGTTTGGAGGATGTGACAGTATGAGGCAAGTGAACCCACTTTGTGAATGAACACCAGAGCATTATACAAAGGCAAAGGATGAAAGATCAGAAAGCTACTTCTGGGGTACTAATTCTTGTATGTGCTCAAATATTTTTATTTTAGAAGCTAATAGTAGTAATTTCTTCACTGACTTTCTTATTAAAATAGTGATCAAAATTCTATGGGAACTCTCAATAACACCTTAAAAAAATTCTATGGGTCTTGAATCTATTTTCATTTTAAATGGAAAAATAAAATGTAGCCTATGAAATCTAGTACTTTTCTTTTTTAAAATTATATTTTATTGATTATGCTATTACAAGTTATCCTGATTTTACCCCCTTTATATTCCCTTCATCCAGTACCCCCCACTCCCTCAGGCAACTGCCCACCATTGTTCATGTCCATGGGTCATGTGTATAAGTTTTTTGGCTACTCCATTTCCTGTGATGTACTTTACATCCCCATGGCTATTCTGTAACTACTTATTTGTACTTCTTAATCCCCTCACCTCTCACCCATTCTCCCACAGCCCCCTCCCATCTGGCACCCATGAAAACATTCTCCATATTCATGATTCTGTCTCTGTTTGCTTAGTTTGTTTTTTAGATTCAATTGTTGACAGATTTGTATTTTTTGCCATTTTATTGTTCATAGCTTTGATCTTCTTTTTCTTAAATAAGTCCCTTTAACATTTCATATAATAATGGTTTGGTGATGATGAACTCCTTTACTTTCCTCTAGTCTGGGAAGCTCTTTATCTGCCCTTCCATTCTAAATGATGGCTTTGTAGGGTAGAGCAATTGTGGCTGTAGGTCCCTGTTTTTCATGATTTTGAAGATTTCTTACCAATCCCTGCTAGCCTGCAGGGTTTCTTTTGAGAAATCGGCTGACAGTCCTATGGGGCCTTCCCTGCAGGTAACTAACTGCTTTTCCATTGCTGCTCTTAAGACCTCTCTTTATCTCTTTATCTTTGACCTTTGGCATATTAATGATGATGTGTCTTGGAGTGGGCCCATTTGCGTCCATCTTGTTTGGGACTCTCTGTGCTTCCTGGATTTGCATGTCTATTTCCTTCACTAAATTAGGGAAGTTTTCTGTCATTCTTTTTTCAAATAGATTCCCAAATTCTTGCTCTTTCTCTTCTCCTTCTTGTATCCCTATGATACGAATACTGGAGCTCTTGAAGTTGTCCCAGATACTGCTTATACTATCCTCATTTTTTTTGGATTCTTTTTTCTTCTTGTTGTTATGATTGGTTGTTTTTTACTTCCTTATATTCCACATAATTGATTTGATTCTCAGCTTTGTCCACTCTACTGCTGCTTCCCTGTAAATTGTTCTTTATTTCAACTTTGAATACTTCATTTCTGACTGGATCTTTTTTATGCTGTTGAGGTCCTCACTAATTTCCTTGAGTGTTTTGAATTCTGCATTTGATGGATTGCGTATCTCCATTTCATTTAGCAATTTTTCAGGAGTTTTGATTTGTTCTTTCATTTGGGCCATGCTTCTTTGTCTTCTCATTTTGGCAGCCTCCCTGTGTTTGTTTCTATGTATTAGGTACAGCTGCTTTTTGACAGTGTGGCCTAATGTAGTAGGTGTCCTGTAGGGTCCAGTGGCACAGCCTCCCCTAACACCCAAGCTGAGTACTCAAGATGCACCCTTTGTGTGGGCTGAGTATACCCTCCTCTTATAGTTGAGCCTTGGTTGCTGTTGGCAGATCAGTGGGGATTTACCCAGGCCAGTCAGTTGCAAGGACTGGTTGTGATCAGTGACCACCAACCTCTGCCCTCCATGGAGGATCAGTTATGCAGGGGCAGAGTGGTGGTGTTCCAATGTGGTCCGTAGCTCTCCACTGGGTGAGCTGGTCCTGGGGTTTTCTGGGTGGTATAGGTCAAGGTCAGCCCTCACCTGTGTTCTGCCTGGGGCCACCGTGCAGGAACTATAAAACAATCTGAGATGGCTGCTACTTGTGCTGGGCTTAGAGATTCCCAGGTGAAGCCAAGCTATGAAACTAGGCTGGCAGCTGCTAGTGCCAGGCGTGGGGCTCACTGAGGTCAGCTTTTCTTGTGTGAAAGGATTTAGGAAGTTGTGAAGCATGAGCCAAGACCAGCCATTCATATGGAAAAGCAGCTTGGGTGAGCCCATAAGTTGGATGGAGCAGAGTCTCTGGGGATCTCCAAGACAGATCAAACAGTGTCAGCCAGGTTGATGGGGTCTCCGATGTGGCACCAGCATGCCAGCTCAGTCTAGATGGATGTGGTTTCTTTAATTCCACAGTTCTCAGACTTCTATTCAACTTGATTTCTGATGGTTCTGAGTGATGGTTGTTCTATATTTTAGTTGTAATTTTGATGTGGTTGTGCAAAGAGGCAAGCCATGTCTGCCTACGCCACCATCTTAACTGGAAGTTGAAATCTAGTATTTCTCCTGCACTGGGTTTCATCCAAGAGAGGGAAAGAGACACTATCCTCAATAATATCTAAACCACAAATGTCTCAAGAAAAGGTTTGGTATTTGAATTGAGTTCCTGAGGGAAATTATGAACACAGAGGGCTACTATTAATTATTGATACCAGTAATGCCATTTATTGAGTTCTACTACAGGCCAGGCAAAGTACCAAGTGCCTTATATTCATTATTACATTTGTTCTACCCAAAACCTCTGAGGTAACTATGTCAACCTCCTGTTACAGATAAAAGAATGAGGCTTAGAGAGGTGAGCACCTGTCCAACATTGCACAGGGAATAAGCAACGGAGCCAGGCCAGCATATCTCCAAAGCCTATGCACTCCCTGCATGGCCACTGAAACATGGCTGGTGCTCAGAGATTCACCTCCCTTACTTAAGTCAATGCCCTAAGTTTCTTTTGAATTTCAGCACTTCTCATTCTTATTCTCCTGAAAATGCAAAGTGATTAACTGAACTAAGTAAAGCGCTCCTTTGCTTTTTGCTACTTAAAACATTCAGAACACAGCTGGAGTCCCAGTTGTGCCCCGACTACTGCTTATCAGCCAGAAATACATCATACATGCTGAACGCCAAGAAAACCCATTCTGAACTCGCTTGGAAAAAAGCTCCCCCCCTTTATGCCCTATCTTGAGTTTAAAAAATAAACATTTATCTTCACTGTACTTACTTAAAACACAGTAAAATCTACTCTGAGGGACATATATCTGTTTGCCCTTATAGTTACTGAATGCATATCCTCTGAAAATGAAATAAAAACCTTCTCCTAATAAGTTCTGGGGAAATGCTAGTCCGAACTGTTCCTGAATTTAGTCTCGCACTAATTTAGGAAAAAAAATTCAGATGACCAGTGGACGTCTCTGGTAACCCCACTCCCAGATGACTTGCTTCCTGGTATTTCACACCCTGGTTGGTCTGTGTAACCAACAGCATAGGCAGAAGTAATGGTGTACCACTCTGAGAATAGGCTTAAGACAACGGTGGCTTCTATCTGGGCACTCGAGATTCTCTCTCTCTCCCTCTCTTTTCCTCTCTCTCTCCATTAATAGCCCTATAGAGAAGCCCATGTAGAAAGAACCTCAGACTCTTGGTCAACAGCCTGTAAGGAAATGAGATCTGCCAACAACCCTGTATGTGAACTTGGAAGTGGATCCTTCAGTCCTAGTCAGGTCTTCAGGCTCAGCCAACAATTTGACTGCAACAGTATGAGATTCTGAACCAGAACCAGCCCACTACACGGCTCCCTGATTCCTGACTTCAGAAACTATAAGAATATACATGTTTGCTGCTACGCTTTAGGGCAATTTTTTCTGCAGCAATAACACAGCATCTTTATAAATTATTTTAAAAAAATTACTCCCTACCTTCTAGCCCTAATGAGAAGCTTCTAATGTCGGTAAGAAAAATCTCTCTAAATTCCCACAGTTGAAAGAAAAACACAGCTCATCCTCTCACCTGAGAACTTGCTAGTCCTTTCATACTCCTAACTACAGAAGACCATAAATTTAGAACTGAATGAGAATATTTTACACCTGTCTCAATTACAATAAGTAGGTACAGAATAAGTTTATCCCCACCTGGATTCCTCATTAAGATTAACCAAGTACCCTGAATAAAAGGTGTCTCTTACATCTAATTTTAAAAGAAATAAGCAGGTCAGAATGGCTATTGTTAGTAAATCAACAAACAAGTGCTGATAAGAATGTGGAGAAAGGGGAACTCTTTTGCACTGTTGGTGGGAATGCAAACTGCATACAGCCACTGTGGAAAACTATGGAATTTCCTCAAAAAACTAAAAATGGATCTGCCTTTTGACTGAGTGATCCCACTTCTGGGAACATATACGAAGGAACCCAAAACACTAATTTGAAAGAACATAAGCACCCCTATGTTCATTGCAGCATTATTTACAATCACCAAGATTTGGAAGCAGCTCACGTGTCCATCAGTAGATGAGTGGATAAAACAACTGTGGGACCTTTACACATTAGAATACTACTCGGCCGTAAAAATGAAGAAAATCTTACCCTTTGAGACCATATGGATGGACCTAGAGAACATTATGCTAAGTGAAATAAGCCAGTCAGAAAAAGACAAATACCACATGATTTCACTCATATGTGGAATCCAATGAACAAACTGAACTAGCAAGGAAAATGGGAACAGACTCACAGAGGGAGAGCAGATGATAGTTGGGGGTGGGGGGAAGTCAGGCGGTCGACAGATTGAGAAAAAAGGACTCACGGACAACAGTGTGGTGATTGCTGGGGGAGGGGAGTATAAGGGGACTAAATGATAATGGAAAAAAATACAAGAGAGATTAAATCAATTTAAAAAAGAAATAAGTAGCTTGCAACATGCTATAAAACAAGGAGCTTTCATTTTAATTTCTTTATTAAATGATATAGTTAATAAGAATCTTAAATTGTCTTGGGCTTCAGTAAAACAGAAAGAAAAAAATGTCACTTTTAGATCCACTGTTGAAAGACATCTCTGTCCCAATTTTTTTCCCGTCCTTTTCCTGGGTCGAGGGGGTACATTTGTAACCATACGTAATCAGACTTCTGAGACTGAAAGTAAACATGACGCAGTGGGTTTTTCAGAGAAATATCTTATGTCAATTGTAAAATTATTCCCATTAGTCTCATAAATTATGAGACTGCCTAATGAAGGAGTTTGTTCTTTTAGTTTCATTCAGACAGAAAAATATTGCCAGGATATATGTAGGTACAGGTTTATTTTTCATTAGTTGTCCCTTTTAATCTTTATACTTGTTTTTAAGGAAATTTTTTTTCTTTTTAGTTCTGTTTTTTTAATAATTCTTCTATTTCAATGCTTTGGGTTCTTCCTTGGGAATATTCACATACTCATAGGTGGAGCCTCTATTCTCTGTCCTCCAGATTTATCACCTTCTCTCTCATTTTCAGCTCCTCTCTGCATTTTGGCAGGGCTTCTGAAGTTTTCCACACCATCAACTCACTGCTCGGCAGGATGAACTGCCCTGCCTTTTAACATTTCAAATTACATTTCAAATTTCCCTACAATTTTTCCTCCTACACATTTGGGTTTTCAAACAGCCACCTTTCTGTCCTTATGACTTACTGCTCCTGTTCCAAAGTGATTATACCTCCTGCATCCTAATGAAGATTTTCTAAATGTTCTCCTGGTGTCCACTGACAATCATTTCCAAAGATGTGTTCTTCCTCTGAACTTTTAGGATGCATGTTCCCTTTCTTTATTCTGAATAAGTTGTTGAAAGACCTCTTGTTGAGAACTGGTTTACCTAGAATCTGGTATTTGCCAGCAGAAAGAGTGTGTAAATTACTTTTAATCCCATTCTATACTCCCCTGGATATGGCAGTAACATGCTCTTCTCACATCTACAGTTGGCCAAGAGGACATGCAGACCCCTAGCCCAGTTCCCAGCGCCCCTGGCAGGCTTCTATCACACAGAGCTGCATCAGACTGAGACAGGATCTTCTAAACCTCACTGCCTGATGCTGACCCCATTTTAGAAGTCTGCAATAAATGAAGACGTGTAAAACAATATAATTTTCAGAATGCTCTACTAGGAGTGTTCTTTCTTTCTCTGTCCATGCCAATGGTAAACTTTATTTTTGGAGACTGAATTTCCTAGGACTCAATATGCTGTGACTGCCTTCTCCTACCCTCAAACACAAATAAACACAGAGAAAACAGCAAGATTCCCTACCCAAGAATATTCTGGGAATTACAGCCTCCAAATAGACACTGAAGGATAATGATTGGGAAATAAAGATGGAACAACACTCTGGCTCAAACTACAGCTGCTCAATTTTCTGATCACAGTGCCCCTCACATTTCTGAACCAAGGGCTGACTACAGAGAAAGATGCAGGGACTCAGTGTCCACCTGCAGGGCAGGCTCAGCACTGCTGAGGGGGGCTTCTGACTGCACTCTCGGTGCAGTTCCATCAGCCGATTGTAAGTCCTAGTTTCTGGAAGCACGAGAGCACAGTGTTCTATGCCTTCGTAAGTCTTTTAGTGAGCGGGGGAGGCGGCTTATCAAATGCTTGATTGAAAAATGAAGTTCAGTGATGGGAGAGAGGCTGTGACTAAAAAGAATTATTGAAACTCAGTGTTGCAGGGACTTCAGAGATCATTCAGTTCAAACCATCCAACTTTACCATAACACAGCAAGTGGTCACCAAGACCAGGCTTCAATTGCACCAGGGACCTAGAACTCATTACCCAATGAAACAATTCACTTCATTTTTACAGAATTCTAATTTTTAGAATGTTATATTTTATATTGAGGTAACACTTAACTCTCTGCTTACTATCTATGTGCCCTTAGTTCCCTCCTCTGGAGCCACACAGAAAATCCTAGCCTTTCTTTCAAGAGGTAGACATTTCTTCCAAGAGACAGATCCTCAAATACAATAGTATCAAATCTACCCCCCAAGTTGTCTTTTGCAGTTGTTCCTAACAATGCACTAGCATAATTTGACTAAATCTATATAAGCACACTGTGCTAGTTATTCAATACTCTCAAATGCAAGAGTATCATTTGCAACAATGGTAAAAATACTGTTGGTCAACACCCCTATTTACAGAACAGAAAACAAAATATCCTCAACCTACCACATATATTCTTTTCCACAGCTCCAGTAACCTCTGATTAATGACCTCCACTTGCAAAGGAGGCTACTTACCTTAACCATGAAATAAAGAATGCTATTGACCCAACAAGCTACTGCTATAGAATGTTATTGATCACCCAATCTTTGGTTAAAATGGTCCTCATTTAGCAATTTCACCGTTACAAACACCTGGAGCAAAGCCAGCTCATAATTAAAGAGTTTGGGGGAGTTAAAGTGAGAGGTGATAGACAGAGATCTCAGCTTTCTGCCATTTATTCTTGCTTCTGAGCTATTGTTTGTGTCAGAAGGGATATTGATTTTCTATAAAAATAAGAAAACAAGAGGCACCAAGGGGCCGCCGAAGGTCAGCTCGGGCTGGAGGAGGAGGGGAAGGTTTAGCACTCTATCTCTGTCACTTGCCTTCCAAGAGAAAGGAATATTTTCTTTCCTGTAAAATCAGCCTCTAATACATCACCACAGGAAGGCTCTTGACTGCAACCTCAGGCCACCACCAAACCAATTCACTTATGAAAGAAAAGAAGCTAAACCACGTTCAAAGAGAACAAGCGAATGATGTGTTAGTGGAGAGGAGAGCACAATCAGGCTGTGGATCACCTAAATAACAACTGCTACACAGGCAATTTGAATAAAGACCAGTAGAAAGTAAGTTCACAAGAGGTGTTCCATTTCAGAATGGAACACTCATGCACAGAAAACTATTAAAATAACGACGATCTTTCTGCAGGCACAAGAACACTATTACATCATCATCAATCTAGTTCCTCAGAACTCAAGACACTGGTTGGTGTAGAATTGAAAAACAGAAAGAGAAAAAGCAAAAAGAATTATCGGTTACACTTAAAAAGATTCCATGTTTAGTTAGAGTGAATTTAAGGAAATTAGAAATAAAGCTCTCTAATTGAGACATACATTTTCAAACCTAAACCACCTAATACATGCTTTTTATAAGAACTCGCTCTATGCACAGACTCGGCTAAGCTAAAAGATCGATTCATCCTAATAATGTTACAAGTTGGATCATATATGCTCTGATAACCCTCAGTACCACTGACGAAAAGTAAAGTTCTGACTCTGATCTATGAATAAACTGGCACATCCAAGCAAATGTATGAAAAGGGTAACCAAGAGGATTCTTGGAAGGAGTTCTTTCAACGCAGAAAGACTAAGAAAGTTTTGACAGAATCAACTCACCAAGTCAGTGTAATATCCAACTCATACACTATTATGTACTGAAACACACTCTAACACTACTCCTGTTTGTAAGGTGTGCTTAATAACTGAGGGTAGCAGCCCTGGCTGCTGTGGCTCAGTGCACTGAGTGCTGGCCTGCAAACCAAAGAGTCGCTGGTTCAATTCCCAGTCAGGGCACATGCCTGGGTTGTGGGCACATGCCCAGTAGGGGGCGTACAAGAGGCAACCACACACTGATGTTTCTCTCCCTCTCTTTCTCCCTCCTTTCCCCTCTCTCTAAAAATAAGTTTTAAAAATCTTTAAAAATAATAATAATTGAGGGTAGATTTTTAGGTCCACTTCACTGTTGAAAGGCTGAACATAATGTGCAGTCAAAGAATAAGTAAGAATTACCCCTCTTCACCACAGAATAGGTTTGGGGGGGAAACAGAAAGCACTTCTGTTTATAACTACATATGAATCATCATAATCAAGACAAATTTAAGACTCCTAAATAATCAGATTCTAAAGAATTTGTCTTTTTCTATTTTCTGCTACTACTCTATCCATTACTTCCTCCTAGCCAGCTGCAAGGACTTTGGCATCCACGTTACTGAAAAAACCCTGGCCCTGGCTGGTGTGGCTCAGTGGATTGAGTGCTGGCCTGTGAACCAAGGGTTCCAAGTCAGGGCACATGCCTGGGTGGTGGGCCAGGTCCCCAGTAGGGGGCACACAAGAGGCAACCACACACTGATGTTTCCCTCTTTCTCCCTCCCTTCCCCTCTCTAAAAATAATAAAATAAATAAAATCTTTAAAAAAAAAAACAACTCTGAAGCCATAGACCAGGGAGATAAGGGGGAAACAGGCTCTTCTCAGTTTGGGAAGAGTAAGAAATTCCCTAAGAATCGCTGCCTACTTCTACTTGTCCAGGCTCTCAGGTCACCAGAACACACATTACCACAACCTGGCTGTACTGTGCAGTAGGCCGGGTAAGAAGGGACCAGGAAGACCAGAGTGCCTCACTGCTAGGTGACAGGCTCTACATTTGGCACTATACATGGGCGCTATCTTACAGGAGACAGAGTCAACAGTCTCTCACATACACACACAACGGTGTCACAGTTTAAGAAACCCTCAGGAAGACATACACACACGCTACCATCCCAGACCACTGTCTTTAAAACCGCCGCTCTCAACAGTTACACCTACTATTTGGTGTGTGTGCTCAATATTGAAACAAACTTCACTGCCTCAGTTGAGGGTTTCAACATTGTGAGAGGCTAGCAGCTGACTAAGTATTTCTTGTTTAATTAAAAATAGCGTGATGAGGGAGAAAATCTTTTTTTTAAAGATTTTATTTTTATTTATTGTTAGAGAGAGGGGAAAGGAGGGAGAGATGGAGAGAAACATCAACTGGTTGCCTCTGGCACACCCTAACTGGGGACCTGGCCCGCAACCCAAGCATGTGCCCTGACCAGGAATAGAACCAGCGACCTTTCAGTTCACAGGCTGGCACTCTCCACTGAGCCACACCAGCCAGGGCAGGAAAAAAATCTTTACAATCCAAAATTATACATATAAATTAGATAAGTAGGCCTTGGAATATACATTAGAGGAAAATGAAAAAAACAAATTATAAGCCTGCCTAGTTGTGCAGCTGGATTAAAAACCACCCATGAAAGGTACAGGCATACAGACCTACAAAGCTTTTCCTGTTACTGACACAGCCTCACCTCAGAGTACCCAAGCTTTAGCTCTGTTTTTCAGACAAACTTCAAAAGCAAAGTCCTAAGAAAAAGGTCATACACCCAAAGGTAGAAGATGAGAGAAAAAGAGCCAAGGAAAAGCCACGTCAGAGAGCAGGAAGTGTGGTGGTTACGTATGAGCTTTGGAACCAGGTGTGACTTCCAGGTCTGCAGCCTTGGGCGAATTACCTTGCCACTCTCAACCCCCACTGCCTCTGCTATAAACACAAACAATACAGGGCTGCACCATAAGACAGTGGGGCGGGGAACACAGCATAAGACTGCACGTTACGCACAACAGTACAGTACCTGCCATACAGTGCTCATAAATGTTAACTAATGTCATCACCAATACACTACAATGGTTCTCAGTCACTCAACCCACCTAGGGAACACCTATGGAGGTATCTGGTGTGATACTATGAAGAAGGGGTGGGGAAAATGTAGAAATCCCAAACACCTGCCAGGCACAGAACAGTGCCTCACCGCAAAGCACTGCCCACCTAAAATATCAACGGCATCCCCACTGGGAAACAGAATCACATATTATTATTAATAATAATATGAGAGTATCAAGCTGGGGAGTTTCAGTGCTCCTAGGACTATCTGAAATGGAAAAAATAAAAACCACATGACATTATAAACATGCAATCATCACAGACAAACTTTTCCGGCTCAACGACACTGGACACAGAACTAAAGGCTTCAGCACCGTTAGTCTCAAAGCCTACCACGTGTTCAGATCACTTCAATGTCACAGCCATAAAAAATAAGCTCGATACAGTCAAACTCTACGCAGCAGAGAACAGAATTATGACCCAATAACATCTAAAGCCATGATTCTTAATGGGTAAAGGCAGTACCAGGAATATTTACAAACTCCGTGTGCCTGGCACCAGCATTTATAACACACTAACACACTCACACACACACACACACACCAGCCTCTGCTGAGACCTTGGTTCTAAAGAACAATACCTATGTAAGAACTGCATGGCATAAACAGTAGCAAACTTTTTAAAATAAAATTCTCCACCCTGGTTGGTGTGGCTCAGGGTACTGAGTGCTGGCCTGTGCACCAAAGAGTCACTGATTCGATTCCCAGTCAGGGCATACACCTGGGTTGTAGGCCAGGTCCCCAGTTGGGGGCACGTGAGAGGCAACCACACAGTGATGTTTCTCTCCCTCTCTTTCTCCTCCTTTCCTTCCCCTCTCTCCCAAAATAAATATATAAAATCTTTAAATAAATAAATAAATAAATAAAATACCGATTCTACATTTGGAGCACGAGTTTTAAACAATTTTCAGAAACAAATGTGTTTCCATTACATTGTACTGTCCTTGCACAGGAAAATAAAATTGTGAATGTTTTTTAAAAACTAAACACGAGCTAACTGGTTAAAGGACAGCTACCAAGTCAACACCACAGCGGCTGGTTGGAAAGGAAGTTCATTTCACCAGGACTGTGGATTTGCGCTCTGGGTCAATTAATCAGGAAAATCTGTGACTGAGCAAGAGCAAGCTCACCATTCTGACATGTTCTCATCAGAGCCTTGTTTCTGTCCATCCGCTTCACACGCCATCCCTTCTTTCCTTCCTGTTGTGTTTAGAAAAGTCCTACTTTCTGCTGATTCACACAATCCGTGGCCTGAAGAGGTCCAGGGAGTATTCTCCTTCCAGCGTGACAGACGCTGCTTCTTAGCAGACTTGAACCTACACCCTCTCTCATAGCTCCAATCTGATACCTTGAGCTTCTGCTGAAGGCTGGCAGCCACCTCTGATGTCACTCGCTTCACCTTCCGCCTGCGCCTGAGTGGTCGACAAGGTGCATTTTCAGTAAAGGAGTCAGATTCATGCCAAGAATGTTGCTTACTCTTAACAACGGTGTTGAGACCTGGGTGCTGTTTGGCTACAATGGTGTCATCAGAGTCACTAAAATTGGTGACTGGGGCCATTTCTCGACAGTCCTTAATGGCCTCATCCAGACTGGACTCAGAGGCCTCACTGTAGCAACAGGTATGCTCTGCCAGGTGAGTGAAGTCTGAACGGCGCTTCCGGCCCCTCCGTTTGCGAAGCTGCCGCCTCTGCTGCCGAGGGCTCAAGGCCATCTCTTCCCACAGCTCACCAAGCTTACTCTGCTCCGATGTCTGCTCCAAGGCTGAGGCTAAGTCATGTACCAGCTCATCCATGAGGCCACATCTGCCAAAAGGAAGTTCGAAAAAAAAAAAAAAAAGAGAGAGCCTGAATAGGTTCTGTTGTTTTAGAATAATTTGACAAAATATATCACAGCAGTGCAGAGTCTACCGTATCTAAAGAAAACAGTCACCTTTCATCTGGCCACACTTAGAAGCCCACCATCCACGCTCGCTCTGGCCACTGAAAATAGGTGTGGCCCTTGTTAAATGCCTGAAGTCAACATGTTTTTAAGCACAAAAACTCACTCACCAGATGACAACTGGGATATTGGCAAAAACAAGCAAGCCCAAGGAAATAAATTTTTCCCCATTTCCCCTAATTTAAACTGTCACTAAATTACCTGATGATGAGATCCAAAAAAATAAGAAAATGTCTCACCAGACAGGAGCAGAAAAACACACAACTTCAAAACCATGGCTGAAGGACTGCTTTATGGTCTGAGGTCACTGATAAGAATGCTTGTGGAAGGGAACAGAAAGACAACTTTAGTAACACACTTTAAGGAAGAGTGTTTGCAGTTTCGGTGACCCAAGAATTTGTCCTCTGAATGGAAAAAAACAGACTAAGTTTACACCCATTCTGCTCCCAACTACCATCTGGAAGCTTATAAGACTGTATCACATATTTTTTAGTAATTAGCAGCTTTTAAACTCTCATCCCACCCTTCGGAAAACAAGCGATCACCCCAACTGAGTGCTTTAGGGCCAGGCCATTGCACACAACAGGGAGTGACTGGGGCTGCAATGACCAGGTGGGTGGAGGCCTGGACACTTCTAGTCAACTGCGCCCCTACCTTTCTACTCACTCATGTCAAACCCCCGTACTTCCGGGGTCACTTCAGAGGCAGACCTTCAAAGGGAGGAAAGTAGTAAAGACCCATCTTCAAAATGCCCTTTTAAACAGAAACATCTAATATAATTTGTACAATAACTATTAAATACATACTAAATAAGCACTTTTTCTCTAGCCCTTGTTAAGACCAAAGTATTTCAAGACCATAATCAGAGTTTAAATCTCTGTGTGGTGCTACCCTCCGACCGAATTTCCCTGCATGCAGTTTACATTTTGCGAAGGACTTCCACAACCTATTTTCACGCTGTCCCAATGCCAAAGAACTCAAAGGCAGGAAACAATCCACTGGCTTATCTGCCACATGGGTGGGCACAATGGAGAGAGACATCTAGTCCCCAAATTACCAACCAAACAAAATTTCTCAAAGTGTCAAAAGCCACAGACTGACTCTCTCTCTCTCTCTCTAATTCCCTTTAGAAAACAAGTAGTAGTTTAAAACGCCCTGACTAGGGTTTGGGAGACAACTGTCCCTAAGACCAAAATAGTCTAAACCTACCTCCCAAATGAAGAACTACTGCTGTAAAAACTCAGGCAGAACTGTACAAACTTTAACATGGAACTAAGTTACCAGACAACTCCTTGCGCAGAACCTTTTCCTGCCTCCAAGACCGTAATTCGCAAAGTAGGTGACAGAAGAATACTGGGACTCCCACACCTCCAGTCTCGGAGGCACAGTGCGAGAGGACCCCCGGGTCCAGGCAAGCACTCGGGGAGAGGAAAGGCTGTCTGATTTACGCAAAGGAGGAAGGGGAAACTGGCAGCAGTAAGAAGGGAGGCAGGCGCGGGGTCGGAGGGGAAGACAAGGTTGGGGGCCGAGGAAGCGAGAAAGGAAGGAGGCAACTTCTCGTTCGTGCTCACCAGAGGCAAGGGGTCAGTTCCACCAGGACAGAAACTGCTGTAAAGCAAGTTCTGGCGACTGAGCTCTCTCCGTGATCGGGTGTCGCAACAGGGCCACACGTGGGAGGGGGAAAAGGCGCATTTCCAAGGGCTCTCCCCAACACCCCCACCCGCCCCCAAGACTACGGCGATCACAGCTCTGGACACCGAGCCCTCGCGCTGTCGCCAGCCAAAAAAAAGCCAGAAAGAAGAGGAGGTGACTGTCGTCCACGAGACCGCTGGACTCTCGACCTGCGGGACAGAGGCGATGGGCCCTGAAAAACAGGGCCCGGTCTCCCTCGCCCCTCCCGCCGCCCTCCACCCGCCGCGGCAACACGAAGTCCCTGGCCGCTAAGCCACGGCCCAGAGCCCCGCTGGCGCCCGCCCCCTGCACCCCGACCCTCTCAACCCACACCTCCCACTCACCAGCTGTCGCAGGCACCTCCAACTGCCGCCGCTTTCAGGGCAGAGTCTCCCCAGCGAGGTCTCCCTCTCTGACCTCATTTCCGGTCTGGGCAGGAGAGGAGGGCCGCTGGCGGAGTGGGAGGAGCTGTCTGCGCGAGAGGGCCCACCCCGGTCCAGCGCTTCCGGCCTTGCCGGTGCCCACTTCCGCCCCAAGTAGGGCGGGGCCATGGGGAAGCTTGGGTACCCGACTGGGGTCATGGAGGGGCGGTGGTCAGGGCCGGGGCAAGGCCGTGGTTAAGGAGCCATCTGGGGTAGGATGCCCCCATCCTGGCCTTTTCTTCGTTAGAAAATTGGGCGGTAGGGAGGAGCTTAGATCTTGTCCTTTCTTACTGACCTACTCTTTTTCTAAAGTGTGTGCGAAGTTGCGGGGAAGAGGATGCTCATTTTAACCGTTTGAGTTGACACAATCTTTGGCAGCGTAGCTTTGCAGTAAGTAACTCAGGGTATTAAAAATACACGTCCCTTGAGCAACAAAACAAGCTACTGGGTTATATCCAGTACTACTGGATTGTAACTAAAGAATAAAAGAAGTATCTATGAGTACATACTGATACAAGGTAATGATATGAATAGTGATATGAATAAATTAATGAATGGAAAGAACTGTTAACTCTCTAGTGCAGAAGAATTCCACATAATTTATGTAGATACTCCACCATGAAGCACAACTCCGGACTCCTTAAATGTGGGCTGTGCATAGTAATTCCAAAGGGTACAGTAAAGGGTGGAAATTAGTAACTTTGTAGTAGAGAGACTAGAGAAACACATCCTCAGCCAGGTGATCAAGGTTAACATCTACAGTGCTAAATCATGTTGACAGTGTGTGGACTAGATGTGATGAGAGTGGTATTTTATCTCTTTCCTGCCCAAACCCACAGCCCCATTCTGATCGCAAGAAGGAAACCAGACAAACCCCAACTGAGGAACACTCTACAGAATGCCTAACCAATATTCCTCAAAATTATCAGGTCATCAAAGACAAGGACAGTCTGAGAAACTGTCACAGCCGAGAGGTGCCTAGGGCAACATGACAAGTTGATATAATGTGGTATCATAAATGGGATATTGGAACAGCAAGAAGGACATTAGGTGAAAAGAAATTTGGATAAAGTATGGGCTTTAGTAAATAATAATATCTCACTATTGGTTCATTAATTGTGACAAATGTGCTATACTAATTTGCACAGCTAGAGATGTTAATAATCAGAGAAACTGGGCATGGGGTATATACGAATGACTTGTAGTGCCTTCATAATTTCTGCAAACCTAAAACAATTCTAAAATTAAAAGTTTATTTTAAAAATGCACAGGACTGTTAACCCAGAAATTCAGTCTCTAGGAGTTTTATTCTAAGGAAAAATTGCAAATGGGCACCAAAATGTTAAATACAGGTAAATTCATCTTTGCAGCATTGTGGAAGGAGAGGTGAAAAGACTAGAAAAAACCGAGAGACCCTACAACCGTGGTTAGTTACCTAAACTATGGTACGTCTGTGGGCTGGAGTACCTGTGAGCCTTTTGAAATTGTGGGAGAATATTTAATGACATGACATAATCAATTTCTGATTGTGTACATTTCTGCTGACTGTTATACTTTAATAAAATTGTTACTTTAAAAATGTGGAGTATGACTCTAATCATGCATAAAGAAAATTAAATCTTTACTTGCGTAGGAGTATGACCAGCATGATGTACTACAGAGTAGTTCCATTATAAAAGACTATGTCAATGATCTGTTGTTTTTATGGATTTTCAGAATTTTCTGTAGAGGAAACTTATTGTGAAAACAATTAAGGTAGGAGACTTGGATGCCTGAGCTTTCGAGCCAGAGCGACTAACAGAGTGGTTGGTGCATTGGCACAACCACAGAAAACAAGAAGAGAAACAGGTTTTGTGGGAAGATGATTAATTCTACTCTGGACATGCTGAATCTGTGGCTCCTACAGGACAGGTGTCCAAAGCCATCAGCCCTCTTCTCTGCTTCGGTGAAGTTGTCCCCCACAAATCCCATCGGCTTCCTCGGTGTCAGTTACCTCCCTCAGCACTGAAAGCATTCACATTTCTTGAAATCCAGCTTTTTTTTAGCTTTCTGCTAGGCATCTCCACTTGTTTACTCCACCGGCATCTCCAATTTAAGATGGAGGGGGAAAAAACATGATTTTTTCCCACAGTCCCTATCAAATCTGCCCTGCTCCATTGTTCCCTATTTGGGAAATGTCATCACCATCATGAAGTCACCCAGGTGAAAAGCTTCAAGGCCATTTTTAGTTCCTGCTGCTTCTCTATGCCTCTTCATGTAATTAAATGCCAATCCCCATGGACTCTACTTCTACAGTATTCTTGCACCCAGCAGCCTCCCTCTTTTTGCTTTCTCTCTGCTATTCTCCTCGTCTGGGTAGGCAACCATTCTTCTGGATAGCACAGCTAGGCCAAGACGGGTAAAGCTGCAACTCATTGGAGGAACAGGGAAGGGTAATAAAAGGGCTGCTCCCACTGGCTTTGTGGAGGGTCCAGAAAGGAAAATTAGAATCTGTGGAGCACCAGTGTGCCAGGAACTGCCTGAGAAATGCATATAAAATTAAGTTACATGATAAAAGAATAAAGTTATGTGTCATTTAATGATGGAGACACGTTCTGAGAAGTGTCTCATTAGGCAATTTCATCATTGTGCAAACATCATGGAGTGCACTTACACAAACCTCGATGACACAGCTTACTACACACTTAGGCTCTATAATATAGCCTGTTGCTCCTAGATTATAAACCTGTATAGCATGTTACTGCACTGAATATTGTAGGCAATTGTGTCGCACTGGTATCTGTGTGTCTAAATATATCTAAGCACAGAAAAGCTACAGTAAAAATACAGCACAAAAGATTTTTAAGTGGTGCACCTACATAGGGAACTTAACATGCATGGAACTTGCAGGGCTGGAAGTTGCTCTGGATGAGTGACTGAGTGGTGGACGAATGTGAAGCCCTAGGACATGACTGTATACTACTGCACACTTTATAAACACAGTCCCACAAGCCCTCCCCTGGCTGCCTTTGGACAGGGTCAGAAACAGAACATTGAAGCTGTCAGTGCTGCTCCAAGAACAGGGATGTGCACTGGACTGCTTGGAAATATCGAGGAGAAACTGTCTGGGTGAGGTGTACATCGCCATAACAGCGGCTGTCAGGAGGGAGCGAGGGTGGCCTGAGGATCAGTAGGAACGAGAAATCCAGACAGAGAGATCAATATGGGAGACTGGCATGGGGATGTGGCTTTGGTTATTGCATGTTGGAGCAGTGGTCAGATGAAAGAAATTTGTGGTGTTCATAAAAATTTAAAAAGGCTGCTTAACATGGAGAGGACCTAGAACTGAGGACTCAATATTCTGATGTTGGAAATTCAATTTTGGTTCCATCGACCCTCTCTGGCACAAAGGGCTCCCTGTGGCATTGAGTTTGTGGAAGAAATAAAACTTTCCTATGTCTTACATCATTACAACCTAGAAATATTTCCCACAGCACAGGCTGGCTCCACACAACCACAGCATGGCAGTGGCACTAATGACGTGTTACGGTAGCACCTGTGGACCTGTGTTCTTGTGCAGGGTCTTAGGTCCTCAACAAAGAACTCACAGCCCTGTCCTCTGAGCACCATGAAGCTGGGTCTGGGAGGCTGTGGCACCCTCGGAGTGTGTAGGTCTGGGGGTGGGGGTGGCGGGCTCCTCTGCACTGAGGCAGGCCAGTACCTGGCTGGCTGACTGGAACATAACCTGTGCGCTCACAGCTGAGGTGCTCTGAGTGGTAGGACCTATTGCCCAGCCCATAGATACTGACCTTGTCAGAGAAAAAAAATTCCTCCTGAACCACACATCCTTTTATCTCTCACAGTGAATCTACTCCATTATAAGCTATGGGTCCACATATATGCAGCCCGTGGTTGACTATAACACCATTATGCAGAGCATGACTGTAGCAGTTAACATCCACTGAGCACTCAGTAGGTGCCAGGCACTATTCTAAATATCAACTCACTGATCCTCCCAGAAATCCTGTGAAGTAAGTGCTATTATCTCCACTTTACAGATGAGACAACTAAGGCACAAAGAGGTTAAGCAGCT
Organism: Macrotus californicus; assembly: GCA_007922815.1. NCBI lineage: Eukaryota > Metazoa > Chordata > Mammalia > Chiroptera > Phyllostomidae > Macrotus > Macrotus californicus. Next base: position 74,539 of record VMDR010003135.1, read on the forward strand.
TGCTCAAGGATACACGGCCAGTAAGTACGTAACCAAGCAGAATGTCTCTAGGGGCCATGTACTTCACCACTAAATTATAATGCATCCAAAACGAATGTGAGTCCTTACCATATTGAGTGCATATAGCAATATGTACATATACACATGATACATATTAATTGTTAGATGTATGTGCATTATACAATGAGATTTGTACCTCAATTATTTATTGACAAAATCAGTCAATTAATCCTCGAAATTACCCTTTCATGTAAATGCTCTTGTCCTGACTTACAGAGATGAGGAAACTGAAGCTCAGAGAGATTAAACAGGGTCACATAGCTGGTATGAAATAACTGTGATTAGAACTTGGCCTCTGACTCCAATGTTTTTACTCCTCCTATACTCTCCTCTCCCCTTTTGGGATGTACGTGGCAGGTATAACGTGCACTGACATTCATGCACTTAGTCAGGCTATATTGGATTGGCCAAAAATTTCATTTGGTTTCTTTTCATAAGATGGCTCTCGAACTTCCAGCCAAGATGGAGGCGTAGGTAGACACACTGTGCCTCCTCGCACAACCAAAAGAAGGACAACGACAAATTTTAAAGCAAAAAACAACCAGAACTGAGAGAAAATCAAACCGTATGGAAGTCCAACAACCAAGAAATTAAAGAAGAAACATACATCCAGACCGGTAGGAGGGGCGGAGAGGACTCTTGCAGCGGGGCAGCAGCTGGCAGATTGGGGAAAGGCACGCTGGCTGGGAGAGGTGACAGCTGCAGATTGGGCATCCCACTCCCAAGTGAGGATAAACCGGGAGGAACAATTGGGGAGCAAGACAGACCCCGCAACCCAGAGTTCCAGCGGGGAAATAAAGCCTCAAAGCCTCTAATTGAAAACTCCTGTGGGGGTTGAGGCGGCGGCAGCGGGAGAAACTCCCAGACTCACAGGAGAGCTCGTTGGAGAGACCCACAGGGTCCTAGAGTGTACACAAGCCCACCCACCGGGAATCAGCACCAGAATCAGCACCGCAGGGGCCCAGTTTACCTGTGGGTAGCGTGGAAAGTGACTGAAAACCGGCAGAGAGTGGAGCAACCGCCATTGTCCCCTCTGGGACCCCTTCCCCACAAACAGCATCACAACACAGCCATGTGGCCGCCCTGCCCTGCTGAACACCTAAGGCTCCGCCCCTTACTACGTAACAGGCGCACCAAGACAACAAAAATGGCCCAAATGAAAGAACAGATCAAAGCTCCAGAAAAAATACAACTAAGCGACAAAGAGATAGCCAACCTATCAGATGCACAGTTCAAAACACTGGTAATCAGGATGCTCACAGACTTGGTTGAATTTGGTCGCAAATTAGATAAACAAATGAAGGATACAATAAGGGAAATGAAGGAAAATGTACAGGGAACCAACAGGGATGGGAAGAAAAACAGGACTCAAATCAATGGTGTGGACCAGAAGGAAGAAAGAAACATTCAAGCACAACACAATGAAGAAACAAGAATTCAAAAATATGAGGAGAGGCTTAGGAACCTCCAGGATGTCTTTAAATGTTCCAATATCTGAATCATAGGGGTGCCAGAAGGAGAAGAGGAAGAGAAAGAAATTGAACACTTATTTGAACAAATAATGAAGGAGAACTTCCCTAATTTGGCAAAGGAAATAGACTTCCAGGGGAGTCCAGGAAGCTCAGAGAGTCCCAAAGAAGTTGGACCCAAGGAGGAACACACCAAGGCACATCATAATTACATTACCCAAGAGGAAAGATAAAGAGAGAATCTTAAAAGCAGCAAGAGAAAAGGAGACAGTAACCTACAAAGGAGTGCCCATCAGACTCAGCTGATTTCTCAAAAGAAACCTTGCAGGCAAGAAGGGGCTGGCAAGAAGTATTCCAAGCCATGAAAGGCAAGGACCTACATCCAAAATTACTCTATCCAGCAAAGCTTTCATTTAGAATGGAAGGGCAGATAAAGTGCTTCCCAGATAAGGTCAAGTTCAAGTAGTTCATCATCACCAAGCCCTTATCCTATGAAATGTTAAAGGGACTTATCTAAGAAAAAGAAGATCAAAAATAGGAACAGTAAAATGACAACAAACTCACAGTTATTAACAACTGAACCTAAAATAGAAACAAAAACAAACTATGCAAATAACTAGAACAGGAACAGAATCACAGAAATGGAGATCACACAGAGGGTTATCATCAGGGGGGTGGGTGGGGAGAGAGAGGGAAAAGGTACAGGGAATAAGAAGCATAAATGGTAGATAGAAGATAGACAGGGGGAGGTTAAGAATAGTATAGGAAATGTAGAAGCTAAAGAACTTATATATATGACCCATGGACATGAACTAAAGAGGGGGAGTGTGGGGAGGAAGGGGTGGGCAGGGCAGAGTGGGG
>VMDR010003136.1:0-76953 GCA_007922815.1 Macrotus californicus
CCAGTTGCATAATATTGGAGAAGGTGTATAATAGTCTGGATGGGCAATAATTTATATAATTTCCTTTGGATGTTTAGGTTTTTTCTCTTTTTTTAATATTCTGTGTAACATTATGTTGTGTGTATCTTTAAGTGTGTCTGATTATTTCATCAGTTTAAATTTGTAGGCATGAAATAAGTCAAAGAAAATAGACATTTTTAAGTCAGCTGGCTTTTTAACTACTAGTGTGTAGCTAAACTGGGTGGTGTAAGCAGGTAAAATACATAGTGAAAATTTGGAAGAAATAAAGATGAGTGCACTTCAGCTAAGTAGATACCTAAGTGTCTACTAAGGATAGAACACAAGTTCAGTCTGTGGACATTTCAAATAAGAAAGAAGAAAAAGGTTGATAAAAGTTTGCACCCATAAGGAGCTCTTGTAGGGAGTAAGACACATGTTACTTGTTATGTGTTATTTGTGAGTAAATGCAAGGCGCAGCCCACTGAGTGCTGTAGTAGAAGTTTATGTAGTTGTGGGAAGTTGGGAAGTAAAATAACAGCTTTAAAAGCCATGGTTTATTTAACCTATCATTGAAATGTCATTATTTGTTAGAGATTCAGTCAGTGATAAATAATTGCAGTTGTTGACCGTAAATAGCAAAAAAAAAAGTACAATAACTTGCTGCTTCTCTACTCAGGAGAGAGCAGTGACCGTTGCCCAGTCTCCCCGGGCATCACCGCAGCACTGTCCTCGTCAGAGCTAACGGAAGGTTTCCGTGAGCCTAGCCAAGGGCTGAAGTTTTCTATGGAGCAAGGAATCACCAGGAACAGAGAACATGGTCTCCATTCCCCATCAACTGGTCTTCCCAGCATAAATAAAGAAGGCGAAGAGCCAGCCAAAGGCAACAGCGGGTCTGAAGCCTGTACCTATTCTTTTCCAAGGTTGTCCTTTGCTTCAGAAACCCCTTTGGAGAAGGAGCCCCACTCTCCAGCTGACCAGCCTGAACAACAGGCAGAGTCTACTCTGACATCAGCCGAAACCAGGGGCAACAAGAAAAAGAAGAAACTTAGGAAGAAGAAGACTCTGCGGGCTGCCCATGTTCCCGAGAACAGTGACACCGAGCAGGATGTGTTCACTGCTAAACCTGTGAGGAAAGTAAAAACTGGAAAGTCAGCTAAAGGAGGGAAAGTGACCACATCCACCTGGGGGGACAGCAGAACTGGCCCAGAGCAGGAGAGTGCCAGAGATGAGCCACACAGCGACTGCTCCCTGGAAGTCCTAGAAGTTCCGAGCCCTCAGGTAGAAGTGGTTGCCATTGATTCTTCTGAATCTGGGGAAGAGAAACCAGACAGCCCATCTAAGAAGGATATTTGGAACAGCACGGAGCAAAACTCAGTAGAAACTTCCCGTTCTGGCTGCGACGAAGTCAGCTCTACCAGTGAGATTGGCTCTCGTTACAGAGACGGGATCCCCGTGAGGTAGGGCCCACTCAGCAGCTTTCACCGCTCCTCTTTTCTTTAAAAAACAGAGCTTTATGTTATGACTCAGAATTTTTAAAAGAACCAAGTTTATAGAAAGTCAGACGTTGCAGATGTGACAGGCTTCTGCCTTGGCAATGGAGATTTTCTGCTTTCTCATTTGTGTTGTGAATATTTACTGTACCTTTGTTTCCTTTCCTATAGAAATTTCAGATGGAAAAATGACCTCAGATCATTGCTGCTTTGCCCAGTGATTAGAGCAGTACTTTGAGTCAGGAAAATTTAAGTTTTGCTACCTGTCCTGTTCACACAGATGCTAAGACTTTCCACTATTATTTTGCAGCGTGGCAGAAACTCAGACTGTGATCTCCTCCATAAAAGGACCGAAGAGCTCTTCAGGTATTTGGTGATTCCATTTTATTTAAGTTAACCACAGAGAAAAAGGCTTGTCAGTGTTAGGGCTGGGGCTGAAATCTCCTTAAGTACTCTTAGAGAATGGGAGGCAGGAGCTACCATCGCCCAGAGGACTGCTTTGACCAGCAGTTGCGGTATTCCTAAATCCTCCGATCCTGGCTGTGCAATTTCTTACTCATGTCTCTCTTACTGGCTCTCTCATCTGTTGAATGAATTCTTGTTAAGGCTTCATTGACCCCAGGAGTTTTTGCTTTGAGAAGGACCTGCTTTAAGAGTAATGCTTTATTCAACAAAATTATATATGACACATATTTGATACCTTCCAGTTACCACTCACCAACTCATTACTTAAATGTCATTTTCTAAAGCGAAAGGCTTTCCCTGCCTTCTCTTACTGGGAAATCGTCATAATAAAGATTTTAATTGAAAATGTGGTGTTTTGCAAGGGAACTAGGCTTTACGTAGAATCCAGGGACCACTATATTATTTAATGGTTTTAATTTTTGAATATCTTTTCAGACACAGCAGATATATCTCTGAAACATAGTCTTGTTTTCTAGACATATCTTCAGAGCCAGGAGATGATAATGAGCCGACCGAGGGGAGTTTTGAGGGACACCAAGCTGCAGTGAATGCAATTCAAATATTTGGGAACTTGCTGTATACCTGTTCCGCAGATAAAACTGTGCGAGTTTATAATCTGGTGGTAAGTTGCTAGAGCGATCTGAGTGGTTTTGATAGTTGGGGGCTTCTAAAAACTCCAGCCCAGAACAATGGGGGATTTTCTTTGCTGTCTAGAGATGGGGTGGGCTTTAGACTAACTTTAGGTACAGTTGGCCCAGCTGCTCAGCCGGGTCACTGGGAACATGGTTTTATTTGTCTCTTTACTCTGCCACCTTTGTATCGCCTCTTCCTGAAGGTAGTTCTCCTCTGCTCACAAAGAGATGCCAGGAGCCACTGGGGTTTCTTTTCTCTCCCACCACCAGATAAGGGTCTCAGGCTTCATTTCCTGAACAGTTAGCCACTTGGCAAAGGAAGGTGGGGTTACAACAAGAGACTTGGGCTAGTCAGATCTCAACCCTGAGTTGGTGGTGAGGTCAGTCACTTAGCTGTCGTATAATATATAATAGAGAAGGGGCAAAATAAGTAATTGGGGAAGTGTTAGAGGAGGCATTTTCCCGGAAAGTTAATTATGCAAGTTATTAAGGAAAGCAACAGTCTTCCACTATACACACTTAGTATAATCTGATGCTCATTACTCTGGACTTTCATAACATGAACTTGAATTTGGTATATGCCAAACTAATTCTGTTTATCAACAATAACAGCCAATAAACTTTAGAAACATCATTATCTTGTCCAAGCAAATTGCTGAAGTCCTTGAAAATCAAAAGGTTAAATAATGGACCAAGACAATGTTGTTGCTGTAACCAGGAGGTGTATAAATTCCTTTAGCCTAATGATGTGGGGGCAGAAGGGGTGACTGAAGGAAGGAAGCAAAGGTTCCAAAAGTATGAGTATGAGATTTGAGGGATCGGTTGAAACTCTAAATTGCAAGGTAAGTGTATTTAGATCTGTACATTCTAAATAGATCTCAGAGATCACTACTAGGATGTCCCCTTATGAAACCACACCTGGACCTCTAGGACCTGTAGTGACACCTGATATGTCTTAGCATATTATGGAGCATTTTCATAAACTACTGATCAAATGCAGGCTCTTTTTCTTAGTATTTAGTTACAGTTTGGATTTGCTAGATTTTTGGCCTCTCTGTTGGAGAGCTTTACCCTAAGCATTAGTTAAATTTTTTTTTTTTTGGCATTAGTTAAAATTTTAGTCTACCATATAGTGAATTGCCCTAAGTATTTTTTGGTAAGACTCAGCTAACATAGTTGGAAGTACCCTACTGCATGTCACCAGGCATTTTTCTAGGCATTGAGGATACAGCAGTGAACTGTTCTGTTTTAGCATCTTTTTGCTGAGGAAATGTGTTATGTGATCCTTCTGTATCCACAAGTGCTAATCTGGTCTGTGCTGACTTTAGAGTCGGAAGTGCATTGGTGTCTTTGAGGGCCATACTTCCAAAGTGAACTGCCTCCTGGTCACTCAGATCTCCGGGAAGAATGCTGCCCTGTACACTGGTTCCAGCGACCACACCATTCGCTGCTACAATGTTAAGGTGAGTGGGTCCCGAGAGATCGAGAGTGATACAGGATGGAACTGCTTTGACTGTATTTACTGTGCAGAGTGGAGGCACCGCTACAGGTGCTTTATTCTTCCCAGTTTCTCTTTTGAGTTTGTGCTCGACTTTCATCTAAGTAAACAGTACTGCATGTATTCTTTTGTGCCTGGCTGTAGCTCACTCACCGTCATATCTGAAGGTCATGTGTATTGTTTCATGTGCCAATTCTTCTTTTTTAATCATTGTATGGTATTCAGTGTCCTTTGTAAAATTGCAAGATAATCTAACTTGGGTTCACTGGAAGCATCATGAATCTTAACATTTGGGCATATTTACTATCTTTTTATTTTACAATTTTATATGTGGCATATATTTGTAATTTTATGGGGGAACTGGAAAAATTTAAAAGCCTGACTCCTTTGGGTATGAGCGAAGATTAGGAGAAGAGAACAAGGGCTTTGACACCCTACAGCTTTGGTCATCCTGCCCCCAGCTCATCACATCCTACCCACTCGTGACCATCTTCATTTTACTGTCGCCAGCCAGGTGTGTTTTAAGAGTTACCCTGGGGCAGTTGGTCGTGCGGTATCATTTAACAGCACATCTTGAGCACCTGCTATGTTACTGGTCCTACTCTAGGTTCTAGGTAATTAAATTTGCTAATATAACCAGTGCCTGTTTAACCTGGATATGCATTAGAATTACTAAGAGAAATTTTAAAAATACACATTCCAGAACCTACTGAGTTGGAATCCAGGCGTTGGAGGTGAAGCTTGGGCTTCTGTATATTTTAAAAGCTTGGCTGGGTACGGATTGGTTAACCTGACACTGACCGGAAGAGGACATTTGGGGGCCACCAGGGTAGAGAGTCAGTGGTGGGAAAGCCCATATTTGGTTAGTGCCGTTATATAAACAAGTAGAATTTTTGTTTTCCTTTTAGATGTCAAATGCAGCTTTAACCTTGTCTTTGGCTACTTAACTTAAGAGGCTGATACCCCATTCACAGTGCCCTTTAAAGAATTTCTACATTTGGAATTTCTACCTTCCAGATTAGAAATATAGGTAACGTTATTGGAATTGATATTTGTTTTTGGTATTACCTACAGCTTGAGAGTATTTGGCTACATATTTCAAAGGAGGAAAAATATCTAAGGTGGTTTTCTACAAAATAGATGATGCTACTTTCTCTTCCTCATAAAATCATTTCACACCCTGCCTTCAGAAGGGTTGGTTTCACGTCTCACTTGCCGTTAACCTCTGCTGCTGAGGTGTTGTGTACTTTTACCAGACGCGGGAGTGCGTGGAGCAGCTACAGTTGGAAGACCGGGTTCTTTGCCTTCACAGTAGATGGCGAGTCCTCTACGCGGGACTAGCAAATGGCACTGTGGTCACCTTCAACATAAAGGTTAGTGGTTGGGGAGAGAAGGCTGAATTCCCGTGCCACTTGAAAATAGTGTGAGTATGAGGGGAAAGAAGTGAAAGATCATCAGGAAGAAGTGGAAGACAGACATTTTCCTGTTTTCTTATGTGAGAAAGCAACAGAGTTAACCACTACCCAAAAACTGTGATGTTTGGGTGTAAGTGAAACAGGATCCAGACCCAGTGTACCAGGACTAAATGTAACTCCACTAAATTAAACCAAGCCTGGCAATTTGGTGCCAAATAATGAGTCACAGGTTAAACTAGTCTGTCTCATTTTTAGGAATGACACCATGAAAAGTGAGCTTAAATTTCTTTGAATATGACATTGATGTGGTTTGGAACTGATTCAGGGTTTCATGAGGGTAACCTGTTCTGTAAAGTGAACTAAGTCAGAAGTTTGCCTTCACGCCCATGTGGCTTCGTTCTTTCCTAACCCACAGGTAAAGTAATTTGTTGAGCAAACCTTTATTGAGCATATATTATGTGCTAGGATGAGGCTTAGGAAATGAGTAGGGACCAGTTCTTGACCCTGTGTGCTTTGAGAGACATGATCCCATTTGTATTTTAGAAAAAGTCACTCTGCAGTTGATGAGGTTGGAAAATATTGGTAATAGTAGAAGCAGGGAGACAATTTCGGGGGCTTTCTAATGGAAGCTAACATGAACGGTTAGCTGCCGATGAAGAGAAGAGAATGGATAAGAGATGTAGTCTCAGAGGTGGAATTGATTACTAATATAGCACTATAGCTCAAGGTCATCCGGTCCCCTTTTAACAGCATGTCAGAGACATGTTAGAATGTTTACTGTGTTATACTGAATTGTGGTATCATTCATATGTTCAGTGAGGATCTACTTGCCATTAGCTATTACACTTAAAAGAGAGGCAATAAAATACATCATGGTCTCTGTCTTTCAGAAGCCAGCACATACACTCAGGTGCCAACATGTTTGGTTCACTTGATAGGAACAGACTCCAGAAGGGCAATTAGTGGAGGTTTTCACATTCTAGATGCGAAATGTTAACAGCCTAGATTGGATTTGGTTAGGGCAATAGTAATAAAGAAGAAAGAATAAATTTAAAATGCTCATATTTTAATGAATAAAACTTGATAATTACCTAGTTTTCTTCTCTTTTATGAGCTAATGTCATCAAAGGTAGATAGAAGTTAGGAGCAAATCTTTAGGGGCAAGATGATGGCAAGATAACAGTCTTTTATTTTTATAGTGTTTTTGCTTTAGCATTTTGAAATTTATTTTTAAAGATTTTATCTTTTTTTTAGAATGGGGAAGGGAGGAAGAAAGAGAGGGAGAGAAACATCAATGTGTGGTTGACTCATGAATGCCCCCTACTGGGGACCTGGCCTGCAATCCAGGCATGTGCCCTGACTGGGAATCGAACCCACAGCCCTTTGGTTTGCAGGCCAGCGCTCAATCCACTGAGCCACACTAGCCAGGGCAAGAAATAACAGTCTTTGAATGGTTGAAAAACCCTGAGAAGATAGACCTCAAATCAGGGCTTTGAGACTCTCTTCAGAGATACGAATTTTGAAGCCTTGTTAGGGCCGGGCCTTTTCTGACTTAACCATGCCGCCCGGAATGCGGTGTTTCTGGGTCTCAACAGAAAGCCAGAGCAGGTTATCAGGGCCTTTCCACCCGTGGGCCAAACCCCATCAGTCTGTCTCCCTAGCACCTCATGATGGCTGAAGTTGATGCGTGGCTCTGTAGGCTCCCAGCTGCTGCTGTGCTTATTCAGTTTCTGGGAGTTTCACCCCATGCATACACCTAGAGGCTTGGGGAAGTGGGAGACTTTATGAACAAGACTGGTGTGGGGATGAGGGAAGCAAGTCTGAAACCTGAGATAAAGGAGTGTTTGGGAGTTGAGGGTGTGGCTGTGCCGCTCTGACTGATGCAGGGTTCTGTACGCCACTGGAAGATGCCGTGAAAGATGACAGCACCGGAAGTCGGAGGAGCATTAGAGTAAGAGAAAGGTGGAGGGTGACAGACCCTCACTGAGATTGTCTAAGAAAGTCGTTCTCAGCGGAGAGTTTGGAAATACCCTGACAAATAGATTGCACACATTTTGGATGTCAAAAAAGCAGTGAAGGGTTCCTGGGGCTGTGGCATGACAGACGTATTAGAAAATGAAAACAAGGTTGGTCATTCGTTATCATTAACTTAAGAGAAAGGAAATAGAGAGAGAACCAGGTCCCAGCTGTGATCAGGGTGGTGTGGATTGAAGTGAGAAATGAGTTCCTAAGGTAAGAGTCCGCCCCGCTGCAGGGGGCCGGGGGTGCAGTCATGAGCACAGAGAGCTGGCGTGGGCATGGCAGAGGGTGGGAAGTTCAAGATGGGGAGTGGGTGTAAGAACTAAAGACAGGTAATAGAGTGTAGAGTTTATAACAAGGTAGTTGATTTTGCGGTTTACCAGCTAAGTTGCTTTTACTTCATGTAATGGTGACTGTTTGTTTGTTTGTTTGTTTTTTTATCAGAACAACAAACGACAGGAAATCTTTGAATGCCATTGCCCTCGAGCAGTTAGCTGTCTGGCCACAGCTCAGGAGGGTGCCCGGAAGCTGCTGGTTGTGGGATCTTACGACTGCACCATCAGTGTGCGTGATGCACGGAATGGACTCCTCCTCAGAAGCCTGGAGGGCCACAGCAAAACCATTCTGTGCATGAAGGCAAGTACCGTGCAAGAGAATGGGAGCTAGTTCTGGCACAAATAGAGTGGCGTGGATGCCATTTTTCGTGTTGTCTAATGCCTTCCTTAGAACAGCCATGTAGAAAAGAGGGAGGAGGTTGCAGTCCTTTTCTTCCGGCAGGGTCACCAAGGGGTGCACTACTTTTTAATGTGTTACTTAGAAACAGTGAGAGTGTATTTTGCCATGGAATGTGGGCACACTCTAATACCCCTCTAGGCTACTTCCTAATCATTCTGAAGAGGTAGCGAACCCAGCAATACACTGTCATTTCATGAGAGTGCCCGGTGGTGGGACATATGTTTCAGTTCAAATAATTTGTCTGAAAAATGTATTCTGTACCTACTTTATGCTCATCCAGAATTAGAATTCCCCAGCGTGCATTACAAGTCACAGAGGAGACTCAGAACCTCGTGCCAAGTCTAACTCAGTGAATTTCCCTTTAAGGTGGTGAATGACCTCGTGTTCAGTGGCTCCAGTGACCAGTCAGTCCACGCCCACAACATTCACGTAAGCCCTGTCGGCATGAAGAAGTCTTTACAGAGTGGTGGTTCAAGCTGGAAGGATCCATCAAATCTCTTACACTTTAAATTAAGCCCCTTTTCCAGTGAGCGGCTTAGTAATGCTTTGTATGCGTAAGCTCTTAGATGATATCGAGCACCCTAGAAATTCTGGCTTCATCAAAGCGTTTAATAGAGGACAAACTCAAAGTTTACGTAAGGTTTAGTTTGAATGCCACATTTAAACTTGAGATAAATTGAGCATCTGAGGCGCTAAGAAAGTGGATATGATACATAGTTTAAAATAGAACAAATGAAAACAGCCGAGAGACTCTGCTCACGTCATAGAGGTGACTCTGGTGCGCAGGTCCTAGTCTGTGAACCTGGCAGCAGTCTAAGCCCTCGGGGCTTACCAGACCCAATGAAATGATAAAAGTGAAAATATGGTTGACCCTGAAGCACACAGGTTTGTACTGCTTGGCCCCATATATCCGTGGATTTTTTTCAGTAAATGCCTGTACTGTTTTTGCTCTGTGACGGTGAATCCGTGGGTGCAGCAGGCTGACTGTATGTGTTGTTCTGTGCCATTTTAAATAGGCGACTTGAGCATCCTAGGATTTTGGTATACGCAGGGGATGGGGGTGTGATCCTAGAACCATTCTCCCACGGACACTGAGGGACAACTTAAGTTTTGGGGGAGTCAAGAGTGATAGGCTGCTTTTCACCTGCATGTGGTCACCACTCCTAACCCCTGCGTTGTTGAAAGGTCACTGGACTTGAAGAGCTATAAAATACATGCAGGTAGAGCTGTGACCCTTCTCATCCTGTGACACTCATTCTCTCCATCAGAATACATTGCATATGTTTTGTGTAGGTAACAAATGCTTGTGGGAATGCTTCAGCTGTTAAAATTAGCACAGCTGCATGTGTGTACAAATAGCCTCAGAATTATTACTTTTAGAATTATAGAATCATAAATCTCAAAGTAGGAAAGTATCTTATAGGTGTGGTAACTCTTACCTCTCTTCCGACACAGACCGGTGAGCTTGTGCGGATCTACAAAGGTCACAACCACGCAGTGACTGTGGTGAATATCCTGGGGAAAGTGATGGTGACTGCTTGCCTGGATAAATTTGTTCGTGTGTACGAATTACAGGTAGGATTTAGGTTCAGTATTTTGCTTGAATGATTTGGGGAGGATTGTCTCTTTTGGTCTGATGTTGACTTTTTAAGATAGTGTGGTAGGGTTGGGGCCAAGGAGTCTGCATTCTTCACACGCACTCTAGATAATTGTGAAGCAGCAGATTCATGGACTCTGCTTTCAGAAACACTGCGCCGGGGTACATGGTCAGGCTTATAGGTGTCAAAATTTAGGTGGCTTCTGGACAGCACCTGCAGTCTGTAGAACCCATCTAGTCCTCATGTGCAGTTTCAGATCGGAGACTTTGAGGCTGCGCAGAAACTGGATGTATTATTTCCAGTTAGCAGCTCCTTCCTTGAGGAGGACCTCCTCGAAAGATGGCCATTAGAGTATGTTTCTGCTAAGATGCTGCTGGTGCTTCAGCTCAGTGCCTCAGGAATAGTTTTAAACCTGCCAAGGCCTTCAGGGACTGTTTGTTAAACACAAGGTGTCAGTGACCTTAATTTTGTCTTTTTGTTTTTTCCTCGCCTCAGTCCCATGACCGACTGCAGGTTTATGGAGGACACAGAGACATGATCGTGTGTATGACCATCCACAAAAGCATGGTGAGTGTGGTGTCCAGGGCACACGTTTGCCTCTGAGTGTGTTTACTGCGATCCTGCAAACTGATAATGACCACGTTACTGCTTGTCAGTTCCAAACTGGCATCTGTTTGTGATGTGCCTCGTTATTGGTTGCCGTTCTGTCTCTTGGCATGATATTATCAGGATGTAACTCGCTGATATTGTTGAATATATAATATATTTCTATTAATAGCTAAAATAATTATAATAAAAATCTAATACCACCACTAAGTAGAAGATAAATTTAAGATGTTTAAAAAAAAAATGAGTGGTGCTTTTTCCGGAGACATTGTGATCTGGACAGAACATTGAAATAGAGTCAGGAGGTTTGGCCAGCATGGCAGTTAAAACAGACCTGAAAGTAGAAGCTAACTCACTTGAACCCACTAATCCTTGACTTGTTTTATTTTTAAATTATGAGGCTGAACCAGAATGGATGTTTCTCAGACTCTGAGCAGTAGAACCCTGTTCCAATGAAATCCAGATTCCTAATGTGTGGTGCCGAGTGGAAGCCAGAGCCACAGCAGTTAGGGTGCAGGTGGGTGCCGCGGAGCCCCGCCGTCCTGCTGTCAGCCAGGCCCCCACAGGTGGCCCGCGGAAGAGCACCGCTTCAGTGTCTAGAGTAGGTCTCGCAGAGGTGTCCCACCTTTGGTGTCTGGGCCACACATTAAATACACAAACACCAACAAAAACAGAATAATCTCATAACGTTTTAAGTAAATTTACGATTTTGTGTTGGGCCGCATTCATAGCCATCCTGGGCTGCATGCGGCTTACGGGCCGCAGGTTGGACACCCCTGGGTACTTTCCCATTGTACTACTGTGGGGCTGGTTTGCGTTTAGTTTTGTGTTGTCGTAAGTTGCTGCAGATAGCTTTTGACTCTTATTTTGAGGATGTTTTGTAGTTTTTTGGTGTGTGTTTTGGTCTGATATGATAAACCTCTTTCTCCAGATTTATACGGGCTGTTATGATGGCAGTATTCAGGCTGTGAGGCTAAATCTGATGCAGAATTACCGCTGTTGGGTAAGGAGTGAAACTTCAGACTTGCTTAACTCTAGGCTGATTTATAGACCTTCATCGTCATCAGGGTAACGCTTTTCTGTTTAAGCATCCACTTACGCCTTCCACTGTAGCACAAGGAAGCTTGTTTTTAAAAACCGCACATAAAGTATTTCTCTATATTTCTTTTTTTTAATATTGTATTTGTTTATTTATTTGTTTGTTTGTTTTTAGAGAGGGGGAAGGGAGGAGAAAGAGAGAAACATCAGTGAGTGGTTGCCTCTTGCGCACCCCCTAGTGGGGATCTGGCCCACAACCCAGGCATGTGCCCTGACTGGGAATCGAACTAGCGACCCTTTGCTTTGCAGTCCAGAGCTCAGTCCACTGAGCCACACCAGCCAGGGCTTCTCTACATTTCTTTAATAAACAGTCTATTTTAGGATTGGATATGAATTATATTTAAATATTCTCCACTCAGGTTATCCCCCTGGTGGTTTCTATTTTCTTATAAAATCAGTACATGCTTACAAAAATATCAACAGTGCATAAGTACATGAAACTAAAAGTAGAAGTGTTTATTTTTATGACCTGCCCATACTATACCCATTCCTTAAGGAAGGATTACACATATTAATAGTTTAGTTTGTGTTCTCATTGGTTTGGGAGGAATGGAGAAATAAAAATTTGTATTCTTAAAGTTTTACACTTCAGCTTTCAAGGCCAAATTTCAGTTGGGTGCTGGTGATTAACCCTTAAGCCTTTCACTTATTCCCTATAAGCTTTAATTTGTTTTGTCAGTTCTAATATTAGTGACCAAAGAAACATTTATGACACTGATTGTTTTCCCCAAACCTCTTTCCAGATTGATGGAATGAATTTTCCATTTTAACATTTGATGTGAGACCTGTCCACAGTTGAATTACCTTTCAGCTTTTTATACATTACTCTTTGCTTTGTAGTTTTCTTGTTGAAGAAAAGCAAATTCTAGTATAACAGGATGCAGAGCATACAAATGAAGTGTGACTTTATCCGGAGAAATGGGGCGGTACCATCTGGTTATAAAACTAGAAGATGGGGATAGTTCTGGCAGAGCCAATGCTCAGACTTGCATTACGTTTTAGAAATGAGTGTGTTAGAATTAGAATCATAAGATTTATTACAAGCAAGCCTGTAGGGGAAAGGCCAAGACAAAGAGTCTTTATGCTTTCTAACAAGTGAAATCGAGTCACATTTAGAAGTAAAACTATAGTTTAAAAAAATGAAGTAGGTGATCACAAGACTGTGATTCACGTGATAGATTATGTGTAAAGTCAGGTTTCCACGGCAAACACAGTTCTCTACAACAGATACTTACACAAGTCTTTTTAAAATCAGGTACTTTTATTATTTTTAATCCTCACCCAAGGATATGTTTATTGATTTTAGAGAGAGGGGAAAGGAGGGAGGAGGAGAGAGAGAGACTTATCATTGTGAGAGAGAAACATTGACTGGTTGCCTCTCCAACGGACCAGACAAGTCAGTAGTTCTTAGAATTGTTAAAACCAACCCTTTAAATATTATAGGAATGTTCTTTGTCTTTTAAAATAAATGGACAAAGAAACTCATTTTATTTTTTTACTTTTTAAAGATTCTATTTATTTATTTTTAGAGAGAAGGAAAGGGAGGGAGAGAAAGAGAGAGAAACATCAATGTGTGGTTGCTTCTTGAGCGCCCCCCACTGGGAACCTGGCCTGCAACCCAGACATGTGCCCTGACTGGGAATCAAACCGGCAATCCTTTGGTTCGCAGGCAGGCACTCAGTCCACTGAACTATACCAGTCAGGGGAAACTCATTTTATGATGGCCAGATAAGGAAGAAGTACAATTTAAACTGAATTTTATGGTAACTTGTCCATAAATATTTTAATTTTTCATTTGTCTGAAGACGTAATGGCTGGTTACCTTAGTGCTTTGCCTTTTTATAAAGTGTCAAAAGACTTCCCAGTCTTTTCAAGGTTCCTCATCATACTGGTAATTAATTTGGTTGCCTCTGGCTTTGTTTTGCTAGCAAGAATAAATTAAATAATAAAGGACTTTTTGTTTCCACCAGATTTATGGTACACAAGTAGGAATGTTCTAATTGCAGGTTTCTGGTGCCCTTTTTAACTTCTTGCTGTCTCCCTCCAGTGGCATGGCTGCTCTCTGATATTTGGCGTGGTAGATCATTTGAAACAACATTTGCTGACTGACCATACAAACCCGAACTTCCAGACTCTGAAATGTCGCTGGAAGAGCTGTGATGCTTTTTTCACTGCTAGGAAAGGATCCAAACAGGTACATCGGTGGGCCTTGAGGTCGACCTGAAGTCATTCGACCTGTGGGAGCAGGGTTTGGAAACCTTTTTTGAATAGTTATAATGTTCAGAATTGCAATAGATAGGGTGAGTCCAGGGATTTTTCTCTTTGTTGTTATTCAGAGATTTGGGGGGTAGCTTACTGAGGCTTCAAATGAAGAAGGACAGGTCCTAACTGCCTTTCATGGAAGGACTGTAGAATGTACCCGTGAGGCTCTCCTTGTCTTGGATTTTCTCTTGTCCTTCTACCAACTTCTCTCTCATGGGCCCTTTTCCTTTGGTTCCTAGGATGCTGCCGGACACATTGAACGACATGCCGAGGATGACAGCAAAGTCGATTCATGAAGTTTTTTGCCTCCCATGTTGGGAAGTCATTAGTTGAACTAATTTCATATTGGCCCCTCACACAGGCCACTCTCTTCCCTTCCCTAGGGAAGCGGGACGCAGGAAGTGATTGCCAGCCAGGCTTACCACTAGCATAAGTCTGGGCAGCTCTGTGGGACGATAGGTTATACTTCAAGTTCTTGCTGGAGGTTTGTCAAATGTAAACAGATTTTAAGGAACCATAGTCCTCTGGAACAGCATGGCATGCGTAATTTATGCTACTAGTGTTCTCCAGATGTTTATTAAAGATGCATATCTTAATTGGTTACCTAATTTGACCCTAATCATATTTTTATTGATTTCAGTTTGTGATTTTTAGTTTATGTTCTTATGATGGTTTAAACCTGTAGTCAGGCTTTTAAGTAAGTACCAGTTTGTTCAGATGCTAGATGTTTAGGATCAGTTTTAGTTTTTCCAGTTGTAATAATTGGGTATCTAAATTGGAAGCAAATGGTTTCCTTCTTAACAATTATGTTTAGTGTGTTTTGATATTCTCTTGCTTTGTAGGTGGACAGAGCTGGCTTTAAATGCTAAAGGGAGATCCAGGAGAGCTTTAGCAGCTAGCGTGACTGCTCAGCTGAGTGTTTTAGGGATTCATTGGCTCCTTACAGGCGGCTCTGCCTAGTGACCCTCCTGTGCGAGTTTTGCTGGAGCGCTTGGCCCAGGGCGGCACACAGGCCCAGGGCCCACCTCGCAGTGTGGCTGTCAGACCCGACCGGGCGCTCCTTGCTGCGGGAATCGGACTAGGAGTGCAGCCTTTATCTCCCTTTCCGGTTTCAGGCTCTCTCAGCTGCTTTGGGTTTGAAGCCTTTTAGTTTGCTCCATTGCCAGCCCCTGTCTCTCCCGTTCTCTAGATGGCAGCCAGCAGGTACTTCTGGGCTTACAGGATGCTTTCCACTCACCTGCAGCACCCAAAATGGGAGAGTTGGGGTGAAGCACCTGAATTCAGTTTTTGGGGCCTCAAGCAGGCTTCTCAGAGGCTGATTCTAAAACCTTTGTCTTGCCTCACGCCTCCACCAGCTGGGAAAGAGGAGTGGGGTCTGGGACGGCGAAGACTCTTGCTGTCCACTGAGAGCAGCCACATGAACAGAGCCTCAGTGAGACTGCTTTGTTTTTAGGTTTCTCTGGACTCAAGAGAAGCGATAGAAGTGTTGCTTTCCATTCTTTTGTTTCTGGATTCACAGAACTTGGAATGATTATTCAGAGATAAGGAGGAGGGAGGAGAGCCCATTGCCATACAACCCAGCTTTGGGACATGGCACCTACTATTTCCTAGGATGGCAGAGCATCCAGGTTTCTCTCCACTCCTGTTAGTGAACACACGTCTACTCACATGTCTTCTTCACTCTGGCTCTCGGGCAGGGGAGCTTCACTGAGAGTTCACAGGTGGGTTTCGAGAGGGTATGGGAACCCCCTGAAGTTGTCTTTCCAGGGAAGACTGTAGGGGTTCTTACTGGATCCAAAACACAGAACTAACATAGGAGCTACTACTAGCTAATGAATGGCTCCCCAGCTACTTCCGTCTTTGTGAATGGGAAGCTTCTGTTGACTACACTATCTACTGAGATTTATATGACACCAGAGAGAACAGAGAGGATCCTGTCGCATAAAGACTGCTGGTTCTCTGTGAGATCAAGAAGCCTCCCCCACCTCTTACCTTGTTTCCTGGACAGGCAACCAGAGAAGCTGGGCTGTTCTGTGGGTTTGGGAATACTGATTTCCCAGGAAAGTGTATTCGGATTCATTGCCAAACCTGGCATTTCTCTCTGGGCTGCAGTGAAGCAGCATTTACAAGTTGGCCAGGCAGCGTGCTAGGAAAGCCTCACGTGCTCTGTTGCATAGGTGTCCTTCTGTCCTGCCCGAGGACCTGTCTGAAATGTGCAGAGTGGTGGTGCGGCCTTTGCGGGGCGGGTGTTGGGCAGTCATGGGGAACCTCTGTGGTAGAATCAGGAAGAACCGGTTTGGGTTCCACTTTGGTGGAATTGTGCACAGTCTGCCTGCCTGTGTGTGTGCGAGTGTTCCTTGTGTGTGTGTGCACACAGGGGCACCTTCCTGTAATGCTTTTCCTCATTTCACAAAACTAGGCTTTGGGGCAGTGGCAGCAGTGCGTTTGTTTCAAGGACGCGTGCAGTGTGTTCAGCTCCAGGTTAGTGTGGTCCCCTGAGCGTGGCGCTCCAGCCCTCTGTCTAGCAGTGAATGCACCACGAGCACCTCGGCTGCTTATGTGTGGTCACGTGTTACTGCTTTTTAGTGTCTTGAGAGTCATGCAAAATTTTGGCTGTTTTTATCTTCTCCAATGTCTTTGACTGGTTCTAGCCCTCCGTGCCCCTCAGATAAGAGCTGTGGCTCAGGGATTTGCTTATTTCTACATCTGGTACTTTGACAGGACACTTGCATGACCCGACAAAACCAGGCTCACTTATTACAAGGAGTTGGCAGCCATTTTTTAGAATGTTCTTGTTAATTATGTGTGCCTACTTTGAACGGCTTGAAGCCAAGGAAACAATAGTGTGAACCCTTTCGTGTGTGTGCTTACAGTGGTGTCTTAATGGCCGAGTGTTCTGATACAGAATCAGTCACTTCAAGTTTTATCCTAAAGTTTTAATCAGGTTCAAAGTGTATTTTTAGCATGATCTTCTACTCAGTAATACAGCGATTGAACATGATGCAAACAGAACTCTAAGAACAAAGAATTGTTTTGACCTCATGTTACTTGAAGAGAACATCGTTGCCACTACGCTCCTGCTTTTGTGGGGAGGAGTTTTTTCTGTCTCAGAAGAGCTAGCAGTTGAGTGTTTGACCTGCTTATAAGTTACAGGCAGTATCATTGCTTAAGTGATTATTTGCCTAACAAAGTTTCTGTTTTTTGGTTGTTCTGGGGGGTAGATGGTACAGTGGACGGCTTCAGTGACAAGGTGTGTGGGTGGTTTGCTGGGAGTGGCGCTCGGTGCCGGGCGTGGGAGAAGTCGCTGCGGGGAGATCAGAGCATATTGTAAAGGGAGATTTGAATTGCACGTTCCCTCTGGTTTGTTCAAATCACTAGTTAACATATGCTGGCTTCTAGGCTGTGTTTCTGTCACCTGAAGGAGAGCTTTTAGAACTGCCAGCAAGGCCATGCCTGCCACATTGCTGAACCAGTGGCTTCACCCCTGCCCAGATCATCAGGGCCCTCCGGGTCGCAGAGAAGCTGCCTAGTGGCCAGGAACAGAAGCTGTGGTGGGGGCGCTGTGGGCTGCACTGGGCTTCACGTGCAAGCCGCGTGAAGTTCGGGCGTGAACCCGACCTGCTGCCTATCAGACAGCAACCGCTCAGCTCACCTCCACCTCCCAGTACGTGGCCCTGCTGCGTCACTTGGCCACTAAAATTTCCCAGGTTTGCTATAAATTCAAGGTGGTAGCCCAGTTGGATTTTGGGGGTGGGGTCAAGAAGGAAAGGCTAGTGAAGGTCTTTTTCCTGCTTAAGAGGGATGCGTGCCCAGGAGCTGCTCCAGCACCCCTGGCATTCACGTTGTTTGTGTGGAATGTGGGTTAGAGGAATGAACTCAGATGACATTTGACTGCAAAGATGTTTATAAGCAAACAACTCATCCTTCTTACATTTTGGTATAAACCTGTGAACTTCATAACTTTGTAAAGCAAGGTATAAAGCAAATACAAGAGGAAAATAAAGTACTTTTACTAATTATTTACTTTTGTTACCTTATCTGCACATTCCTAGCCCACCTTTTCTTTTCCACACTGGTACAGAGACTAAAGACAATGGGTGGAGAGCACAAGGGTTATAGATAAGCCACAGACCACGGGCCGGGTAAGTCTGGCAGACGGCTGCATTCGAGGATTTGTTCAGGGTCATAGGCAGAGACCAATTAGTTAACGGAGGAGCTAAGATTAAAAACTACATCTTTGCTCCATTACACTTAGGTAAGTGACCGACCCTCCAGCTACAGGCGACCCATTTCTTCCTGTTGCTTATACCGACAGCTCTTCCCCTCCCTTCCCTCATGTATCCTGGACAGCATCTGAGTGGTTTCTGTGCTCGGGAAATAGCAGCTGGCATGAGGAGAGTTGTGTCTGTGGGTGTTCTCCCTGGTATTCTCAAACGGGCTCCCTCTACGTGACAGGTGAGTGTGTGACTAGAAACTACCGAGCCTTCCGTGGCTGGTCTGCAAATGTGAGAGACCAACACACGATAGAGCCAGCCATACACGCGCCTTTATTTAGGTCAGTTTTTCAGAATTGCAGCCAGACTGACGCGTCAGGCAGCCGCGAGTGCCCAGCTCTTTTACTGAGCTGGGTTACCCCCTAGCGGGCCCGTCCTGAAACAGTCAGACCCAAGTGCTACTTTGCTTACTGTCCTGTGGATGGGACACAGAAGGCGGAGGGAGAGAGGGCTCTAGCAGAGGAGGTACTGAGTGCCATTGGCAAATGCTTCTGTGAACAGCCTAGAGCACACTAAGGGGGGCCTTTGCTCCAGAGCTGAGGCTTCTCAGATTCCAAGCAAATCTCCCAGTTGGGCTACAACTAGCTGAGGCAGATAGACACTTGCCTGCATGTGCAAAGGGACAAAGATCCTTAATGAAGGGTCAGTTTGGGCATGGCAGATGGACAGATGTCCTGAGGCCGAGTGGGGAGTCAAGTAGCAGAGAACAAGACCGATGAGGCATCTGGAGGCCTGTAGGCGGAGCAGGTACCCCGACCTTTGAGGTAAGTGGCTCTAGCTATGTTGGGTGAAGTTGAAATCCCGAGTGGTCCTGCCTGGCCCTGGCTGAGGCTCGCTTGGTTCAGGCATACATGGTGAGCTGCAGCCACTGAAAGGAAATGCCAAGGTCAGACTGCAGACAGAAGGGAGAGACCAGCCCTAGGGATCTTAGACCAGGGTAGGGGGTGAGGGCACAAGCCCAACATGCCTGGGAAGGTACATGCTTTCCCCCATAAAGTCCCTTTAGGAACTGAGGACCCTTGGGAGTATAATTCCTCACTGTGCTTCCCTTCACGTTCCTGTCCGATCTCATCCCTCTGTCACCATTTGGAAGTGAAGGGTGCACAGAGGGTCTAGTCTGCCTCTTTGACTCCTTGAATGTTAAGGTCCAGGGGGAGTGTGCTGCTCTTGCAGGCTTTACCTCTAGAACGTTGAGTTTGATGATACCGTCTCCATCCTTGTCAAACGCATTAAAAGCTCCTGTGTGGGGGAATGAATACAGACTGGAGGCCACAGGCTCTCCCCACCTCCACTACTATAAATTTCTTAAGAGGATCATGTTCTGCCAGGCAGAGCATGGCCAATAGCGCTCCTTCTACCCACCCATCCTGAGCCTGAAGAGGGCCTTCGCCTTTGTTCACCCCAGAGAGAGTAGATCGGGGTATGATGGGGCTGAGATTCCCACTGCCACAGCTCTCACTGCAGGAGAGGGGCAGGAAGGGCACGAGAGAGCGGCGGGGTAGCCCCCCACTTACTGAACATGCCCTCCAGCCTGACGAAGCAGCAGATGAAACTGTCAAAGTCGATGTTCATGTACTTGTCTGCGTACCGCATGGTAATGATGTCATAGAGCTGGCTGTTGAGGTGGAACCCTGTGGAGGGAGCACTTGAGAGGAGGAAGTGGAGCCGCAGTCTCGAGGCTGCCCGCTATTTCCCCGGCCTCGGGAAAGGCAAAAAGAAGCCCTACCTCTGGGGGCCCCATGGCCTAGTCCTCCCCTCCCCTTCTGGCTCCCACCAGCCCAGGCCACGCCCCAGCCACGTCCCTTCTGCCCCACCTGCATCATTGACTGCGTTTCGCATTTCGTAGCTGTTGATGGTGCCAGATTGGTCTGTGTCATAGTGTTTGAAAATTTTCTGACAACAGAAAGTTTGAGGACAGCGGTTACACACTCAGCCTGGAATCGGCCTCCTCCATACCCACGCTTCACTCTCTCTCCCCACCTGCCAGGCTTTAATCTTCTTCCAGAGGTGATGGAACTCTTGCAGGTTCAGTCTCCCAGAGCCATCTGTCTGGAGGGAGGTCAGGGCAACAGGGTGCGCATAGCAAAATCCCCCCAGGTCAGGAGGGGGTTTCTAGGGGCCTCTGCAGGGAAGGCAGCCCCACAGGAAGGCTCTGCCCGGGATACCCTATCTACTGTCCTGTACTTAATGCCCTGTCCTGGTATTTAACCTTCCCCCCGTGTCTCCCCAAGCAGAGTTAGAGTCCACAACTTGGAGATGGTGTCCCAAGGACCATTTCTGCTTGGGCAGGAGAGAGCAGGGGCCAGGGGCTGGTTACAACCCAGTGGCCTTCCCAACTTATACCTCCTCCTGTAGCCACTTTCAGACCATCAGCCAGGAGGTTCTGACTCAGGACCTCCTTAGGTCTTTCCCTGGGCGTGAATTTGGGCCCCCGACAGGGTTGGGAAGGGTGGCAGGAAGGATACATCCAGGAGGGCGATCATGCTGCGGCAGGACTCCAGTGTGAACCCTTGGGTCTTCAGGTCCTTGTCTGGGAGGTCAGAGAGGAGTGAGGAACTGCACCGAGGTGACTGACACGCGCGCACACACACAGTGGGAGCCACTCACGTTTGTTCACAACGGTGTTCAGGATGTTCTTGAGCTCGTCAGCACAGATCTCCATGTCCTGAGGAGGGAGGGAGTAGAGTCATGGTTCAAGGGCACAGCAGCTGGTGGAGCAGAGGCTTTGCAAAGTGAATCCCAGCCGTCGGTGTTTGAAAAGTCCCTGCCAGAGCTGTTCTGTCGGGGAAGCTGGGGCTGTTCTGTGGAAGACAGACTTGCACCCTCGGCCGCCCAGGCTGCAGTGGGCAGCTCAGAACAAGGAGGCCTGTGCACCACCCGGAGGGGCGCTCATCCAGAACTCAAGGACTGGCCTTGTGGGTTTCTGTGCCACACACGTGTGTCCCCCGTTTCTGCCAAAATGGCCACTACTGAACAAGGATGAAATAACGTGCTTGAGCGGTTCACGGGGCAGTGTGTCTGGGAGTCGGGGTTGGAAGTACTCACATCGCCCGCTATTTGCCTGAAAATGTTCCGGAAGTGTTGCTGCTCTTCACTCTCCTGGTCAGTGTTGCCAGGCCGTGGCTGTGGGAGCACAAGGAAAACTGGCTCAGAGGGATCAGGGAGATGACGGACAGAAGGAGCCAGAGTGCCTTACAACAGCCCTCGGTGGCAGCAGGCACTGGGGACAGGGCAAGTGCTCTTCCTTCCTGGTCACACTTGGTGAGCTGGAGTGGGAATCACCCAGGCACCCGCGGCCTCTCATGCCGCGTTTCCCCAGCCTGGACACTCCAGACAGAGATGCCTTAGCCACGCGGACATGTAGGCAGCCCCTGTGGTCCCTTCCCCTGTCCTCACCAGCTAGAGCCCTCTCCCCTGCTGTGAGCCTGACCATCCCCAGCAGGACAAAGGGGGCCAGGCCATTCTGACACCCCCAGCTGCCTCTGCCATCAAGGTCAAGTCCTCAGAGGACCCCTCTCCCCACTCCTCTGCATGGGCATTCCAGGATAGAGGCGGTGGCCCTGGACTTGTCTGTGGACTTTTGTCCCTTGGCCACACCTCCACTAATTGTTATGTGACCACCTCTCCCCACTCCAGTCTAACACCCTCCCTGGAGCTCTGGAGGACTCCATGTCTGATGTCAGCCCCCTTTCTTGCTCCTGTTTTTTCTCCCCCATTGGTAAGAGCTTGAGGCCACCAGGAAACGGGAGTTGCTCCTGCTCAGGCTCTGCCTGCCCCTCCCCTCGTCCAGCAGGGAGGCTCAGCCTGCAGGCCTGGGACTGCCTTGGTGGGGCCTCCAACCCCCAAGGTGTTCACTCAAGCAGCAACCCAAATTTCAGGAGAACTTGATGAAAGAAAGGTCAGTGAGGTAAATCCAAATCTCCAGATGTTCAAGGGACACCCCAGTCCTGCGGCCTCCCCAACCTAAGCACCCTAGGAGCAGAGCGGGCCCTGGGGTATGCTGGCTACCCCATTCATGCCACATGCTCAGAAACCTGTGGGGGTTTCTCTTGCTTATCGGGGCTCGTTTTGTCTTTGCCCTCTTCCGATTCCTGGTCCATACTCAGTTCCTTGTTGCTGTTTGCTCTGTCTGAGACGAAGATGATGGGCTGGAGAGAGGAGGGGGGTGGGGAGGGGGCAGGAAGAAAGCGAGAATTACAGGCTGAGCAGGAACTTGGAGGCAGCCTCCCGCTGGAGCCACCAGTGCAGTGAAGAGGGAAAGAGCGGTTAGGAGCTCTTGAACCTCAGTTCAAGTTCCGTGTCTGCCACTAACAAGCTGCAGGGAAAGTCTCTGGACCTCAGTTCCTTATCTCCTCATGACAGAGGAGGTTGTGAGGGTTAAACCAGCTAGTAAGCACGTGTGAAATGCTAAAAGCAACGTGATCTAGTGCAGTGGTTTTCAAATACTTCGTAGACTATTTTTTTAATGGGAACTCAGTTCAAATTAAATTTCCCCAGAAGCTCAGGGTATATAAAGTCATCAAAATCAGAACTACTTCGCTTGAGGAAGAGGGCAGAGCTCTACTCCCTCTGCTGCCTTGGCAGTTACTGAGGCACCTCCAGGGGCCCTCTAGGACTCTGCAGAGGACAAATTTGAAAGCGGGACTCTGATTAGTGGCACAGCCCATGGGTGAGAAGTCCAAACACGATCACGTGAGAAATATCCGTTCTGGCTTCAGTTTACTCTCCATTCATGTGGTTAGTAAGTCCTGCTTTGCACTCCTCATAGGGTTCTTGTGGGGGTCACCTGACACACCGACTGTAAAAGTGACTGCAAAAACATTTCAGAGGCCACACAAACAGAAGGGATGAAGACAAGCACATGCAAACGAGGATACAGAAAAGGTGGCAAGCAACTGCCATGCGGCCTCGTCCTGGTGGCGCCATGTGCCCTGCAGGGAAAGCGGAAGGAGGCTGGGCTGTGGGGCCGGTGGCCTTGGTGCAGAGAGTAATGGGGCAGCCAAAGTTCCTCAGAGCAGAAGAGGACCCTGACTGGTCTGTGAGTCCCCAGCTGCCTTTCCACGCTGTTCATCTAGGACAGCAAGAATGGACAAACCTATGGAAACAGCCCCCCCAGCTTGAGCCCCTAGCAGGCCCCCAAAGTCCTGGCTTGCTCTGCCTTCCAAGCAAAGAATCTTGCTCAAGCAACTGAAGCTTGTGGGATCCCAGAGCAATGGGGTCACAGTCCAAGGGGGATGCGTGCCTATGCTCAGCACGTATCTCCAGGCCCCAGTGTGGGTCTGGACAACACAGGTCATGGGGTAAACCAGAGAGGGGAGGGCAAGAAGCACGGGTCTGGGAGCAGACAGGTACAGTGTCTGGCTCTGGTTTTCCCCATTCACTATTTGTGGGTCCTTGGGCAAGTTGCTCCACTTCTCTGAATCTTTATCCTCACCTGTAAAAGTGGAGCAATGACAGCACCTACCTTCAGATACTGCTGTGATTGAAAACTGTTTTACCCCCAGCACGGTGCCTAATATGTGGTAGGTGCTTGACGAACGTCAGCTGCGGTCTGCACTGGCACCAGTACTTGGAGGACCCCTCCGATGGATCCTTCCAGATGCTGTTATCACTAACACACAACACTGATGGCCTGCGGCTCCTACCCCATGGGCTCAAGGGTGTCCAAAGGTCAGTCATTTCTGGATGGTGCTCTGGGCGGTCAACCCAAAATTCTATAAGGTAACCACTATCGGAGGCATTACTGCCCCGGAGACCGGGGGAGGCCCTGAGTGAATGGCATAAGGATGGAGTAGGGGACTCTGAGTTGCTAAACAACTGTGATCCTAAGTTCCCAACACACACAAAGGAAACAGGGTCTCTGGTCACAGAAAAGCTTCAGCATGCATGGTCACCATTGGCAATGGTGGCCTTACAGCAGGTGAATGTAACCCCTACAGTCAGGAGGGGCTATCTGAGGCCCTGGTGAATCAGGGCGACTCCCCGAGACCCCAAGAGGGAGAGCTGCCCAGGTAGCTCTCATTGCTTTCCCCCCTTGAGCCAGTCAAGCTGAGCCGCCGCTCGGGGGCTGTGAGGGTGGAGGTTCTCTCCCGCTTTGCCCTTTGCCACCAGCACCATGACTTAGAGGGGCCTAGGGTCAGAGGGAGGGGTCATTGTCCAGAAGGGGGTTTGCAACAGGTTTCACCTTGAATGAGACTGTGGCTTAGCAGTCTTCTTCAGGGACTCAGCCCCCCTAGATACCCTCTCCCACCCCTTCCCCAGAAGCTGAGGAAAAAAGGAGGAGCTGGGAGCAGGGAGAGGAAGGGGGTGGGGGGAGTTGTCCTGCTTCCAGAGCAGGCAGCCGGCACCCCAGACCCTCACTCAATCTTACTCTGTACCCTGATGAAGAGAACCAGTACCCATTCCCCCAAAGAATCCAGCCTTGCTCGGCATAGCCAAACCCACTTCTGAGAAAGATGGGCTGCTCCCTTTGGTTTTCACAGGACCCCCTCCCCCAACACCAGGCCCATTTCCCCTGGTTGGCCATCCTCTCCCTCCCTCAAGTGAGAGGCAGGCAGTGACAGTGGTGTTTCGGAGCGCAGACCACACCCGGCTCCAAGGGTTGGCTCTGCCACTTATCGGCTCTGTGGTTAGTCCATTCTTCCTCTGCAATGGGGCTAAGGACAGTACCAGTCTCACAGGATTGCTGAGAGCATTGAGTTTATCCACAGAAAGCCCCTGGAGAGTACCCAGCCCATGGCCTTTGCTCAGTAAGTGTTAGCTCTCATTGTCCTGCACCCGTAGCTGCAGCAGGGAAGGGGGTGGGGCAGCGGGGGAAGAGGCAGAGCTGGTGCAGTGCCCTCATACACATGCACAAACCTCCGTGCGGTCTACCCACTCACCCTGTCACACCCACCTTGGGTTTTTTCTTTTTCTGCACATGGAAAGGAAACAGTGAATGCAGATGAAGTGAAAAGCAAGTTTCCAGAGAATCCACTGCCTTTGACTTCCCTGTGACCTGGTTCTCAGCTTTGGGGTGGGTTCCTAGAAATCCAGGTCATGTGGAGCCAGAAGGGGCCTGGATGGTGAAGGGAGAAGAGAATTCTCCAGGCCCTGAGACTGGCAGCTGCTATGGCTTCGATTTTAGAGTTCTCTCTGTTATTGGACACAGCTAAGGAAAGGGAGATTCTATCTGTTTTGCATTTTTTAATGAAGGTGGTCACTAAATCACTGAAAAGAGAGCTAACCCAAACTGGCCCCAGAATGAACTTTGTTCCATGTACAGAGTTTGGGATTTTTTTGTTTGTTTTTGAGCAAATATTTAACATAGAGAAACTTCATGGAAATCTAGGTCTGGGGGCTGCTTTTGTACAATGAGGTCAGGCAGCCTGTGTGGACGGCGCCCCCCTGTGGCCACAACCTGGCAGAGCGGCTGCTCTCTGCAGCCTCCAGCCGGCCACACCACTGTGCCAGTCGGCCCTCCGACACAGAAGCCAAGAGTCAGTTGAGGACTGCAGGCCACTGTAAGGACAGCAAAATCCCTGCACCTGCTTGCTCTCCTCAGTTAGGTGACATGCCAGCTCCCATCTGCTTTCGGGTTTGCAGCTCCTGATGAGCACTGTACGTGGACAACAAGCGTCCAGAAGATGAGAATAGCACCAGGCGCACCTCGTACTAAAACTGGCATCTGCGATAATGCAGGAGGCACTGGGAGTTCTGGCACTGGTACAGGGTTAGGATTAGAGCCGTGGGTGTCACTACCCAGGAGACAGTTCAGTGGGGCATTTGCCGTCCTCTTGTTGGCCCAGGATGCACCCACAGAGCACAAGGGACTGTTCACTAACTGGAACCCAAAGCCCATAGATTTCTCAACACAGAGACCCCGATGGACACCAGCTCTGTGTGACGGTGGGCCTCAGCCCTAGGGACAGCTCTCGGCATGGCAGTGGTGGAGAGAGCCCGAGTCTGTGTTCCAAGAATCTGGCCCTCAGCTTGACCTAGTGCACTGAAGGGCTGTGTGACCGCACGGAACCTGCACTTTCTTACTTTAAAGCAGGGGCAGTAACCTCGTGTCACCTCAGAAACCTTGCAAGGATCGAGTGGGAGGGCACATGTGAGGAGCACCTGCTGAGGTCTGAAACACATGACAGCACCCTCCACTCGAGGCCCAGGTGTGTCAGGCACTTCACTACATGACTTCAGTGTTCAAACTCACACGTGCCTTGGAAGGCACGTGCTGTCCCCATCTTTACAGAGGAGGAAACTGAACCAGAGGGTTGATGTCACTGGTCCAGGCCACCCGGCTCGTCGGTGTGGGACCCTGGTTTTGATGCAGACTGCAGAGCTGGTGTACTTTTTCCTCTGTGTGAGCTTGTGCCTCATAATCCAGTGTTGGCTGCTGCTCTCGTCAGCCCTTCCTGTAGCCTCGATCCCTCTCTCTCATGGCTCAAAATGCTTCTCCTTTCTAGGACTCTCTTCCCAGCCCCTGGACTGACTAAAAGCCTCCCGGACCATAAGGCTTACCCGTTACTGCTTGTCATGCCAAGCAGAAGTTGCCGTAACAAGGTGTGATGGCTCTGCACGCCCCAGGCTCCCATCTCCCTCTGCCGATACCCACTCTCCCCTCCACCACCTAGCTCACCCCGGCCCTTCTCACACATAAGAGCTAAACCACTCACC
This sequence comes from Macrotus californicus, assembly GCA_007922815.1. Classification (NCBI taxonomy): domain Eukaryota; kingdom Metazoa; phylum Chordata; class Mammalia; order Chiroptera; family Phyllostomidae; genus Macrotus; species Macrotus californicus. Next base: position 26,751 of record VMDR010003136.1, read on the forward strand.
ACTGGCCGATCCACGGAGATTGTATTTTCAGCTTCCCTGTGAGGAACACAAACATGAGGGGGCTCAGTGTCACCAGGAGCAAACAGGAAGCACAGAGAGGATTTGCTCAGGTCACATGACTTCTCAGAGCTAAGTCGAGATGACCTCAGGAGCAGCCCCAGAACTAACATCTTGCACCCCAGGGACCAGCCCCACGTAGGCATCATTGCCAGCATCCAACTGCAGACACATGGGCTCTCGTTGGCTTTGCCCAGAGCTCCCCAGAGGTGCGATGAAGCCACTTACTCAAGACCTTCTGCTTCTTTCAGGGACAAAGATCGGAGTAGCAGGGCCTAGGAACTCATCCGTGGTGGCCGAGCGAGCAGTGTGGCCTTGCTGGCTTCCTTAGCCACCCTGCCTAAAAGTTCAGTCACCCCAACAGCTCCTACCCCTCACCCCTACTTATTTTTTTCCTTATCACTCATCTAACTGTAACATACTAATATGTCCTTTCCTATACATTGTTGTCTCAAGCTAGGATGTTAAAGTCTATGAGGGCAGGGGTTTCTTTCTGTTTAATTCACTGCTCTAGCCTCAATAAGTATCTGTGGGATGACCAACTGACTGATTGACTGACTGACTGAATGAATGAATGACTGAATAAATGAATGAATAGGGAAGATGTGGCTGGTGGCTCAGAACCAGAGGGAGAAGTGCCGCCTGGTCAGCGTGCCCCAGGACTTCTGGCTACAACCATTCAGCTGCCTCGTGCTTCCACTCTCTGGAAAGGGCCATGCAGGCCCTTAGAGACAGGTGGGAGAGCAGGGCTGGGACTCACTCAGAGAGGTTCCTCTTTTCAGAGAAGACCCGGAGGATGAACTCTCCTTCCTGGTGGGGCTCGTAGGTGGAGGGCACGATGACGTACTCACTGGGAGGCAGGCGGAAGCGCTCGGACACCTCCCGCATGTTGATGTAGGTCTTGCTCCTGGCCTTGGAGGCATTGTACAGGAAGAAGTCCTTCTGCAGGTGCTGCTTATTCCCATGCATCTGCAGGAGAGAAGAGCCCTGGGGGCCTGAGCCCCTCGGGAGGGACACCCTGTCCTGCTCACAGTGCCCCCCACCCAGGGCTCCCTTTCCAACTCCCTGGCCTCCCAGTTCACAGAGACGGCCTACTTGCTTCCAATTCCCAAGGCCTCAAATAGCTCAATGTCCCCGCAGCTCCCTACCCTGTTTCCTCTTCCTTTTTTGTTGTGATTCAGAAGTGAAGGTCAAGTCTATCATTCCCACACTCAGGATCACTTACCAGAGTGATCCCACTCCGATCAACTCCAGGCCAGGGAAGGACCCCAAGGAGGCAGGAGTGCCCTTAGCTAGGGTGTGAGGGAAGCAATTCCTCCATCCCAAAGAGGCCAGTGCCCTAGTCCCGCTCAGAATGTGGCTCTGTGAATATGTGTGAGTGTGTAATTGTATGAGCATGAATGTGTATGAGTGTGAGCCAGTGTGTGCATGAGTGTGAACAAGTGGATGTCAATGTGTGAAAGCATGTGTGAATATCTGTGGTGGGAAGGGAGGGCGGTAGTCAGGAGGTCTTGTGCCTGCTCTGGAGTTGAGGGACATGGGCACAGCCTTCTCCTGTCATAGTCCCGCCCACGAACCCCACCAGGAAGTTTCCCGAGATGTCACAGACAGACACAGGAGCCCCAGGTAATGCTGCAGGCAACTGCTGGCTGCTGCCTCTTCTGTACCTCTTTGGGAACCTTGAGGAAAAACAGAAAGAGAAGATATTCAGATTCTGTGGCTCTCAGATCTGAATGGAGACAAAAAGCTTATAGGATGGGAACGCCAGCAATTGTAGGGTGAATGCTTAGAAGTGTGACTCCCCATGTACCTAGCTGGCAGCCTCGGCCCCACTGTAATTCCCCCACCGTGGTCTTTATCCACTCCTTACAGATATCTAAGGTGATCTGACATAATGGACCTGATACCAGGAGTTCTGGGGGGTCACCGAGTGTCAGGGAAGCTGGGGGTCCTCTCCTCTCTGTAAGCCCCGAAAGCCTCCTCCCTGAGAAGATGTGTGTTTCTTGGGCTGAAGCTGGTCATACCTCGTAAATGGCAAAGCCGATGGTGAAGAGGTTGGCCCCCAGCTTCCGGTCCTTCCGCCGGTTCTTCTGCATCAGGGCCACCAGGAAGCTGCAGACCACCTCTGAGTCCTCGGGGTCATCGTCCTCCTCTAGGAGCTTCAGGCGGTACTGCGGGTTGGTCCAGAAAGTGTCTGTGCCCCCCAAAAGAAAACGTGCATCAGATCTGCCTCTTGGAGAAAGGGCGGGAAGGAAAATGAGACAGAGCGAACCTATTTTTCTTTGTCTCCCACATCCAGGTGCTCAATAAATATGGAAGGAATGATTCAGGCATTGGTCTAATTGTTTAGGGGGTAGGTGGCAGGTAGCCTGTGCTTTATACCAATGGAGCTGCCCTGACTGGCTTTGTGCTTCCTCCTTCCTCTCTGAGCTGCCATTCTCAGTCTTTGCTGATGGCTTGGCTTCCTCACCTTCCCTTTAATGTTTGATTCCTGGGATTTCGTCCTAGACCTGTTCTCTCACCTCACCGCCTCCATGCGATGATGCCTGAGCTATAGGTCCAGCCTCCATCCCTCTTTTTGACTCCTTCCTTCCTTTCCTTCCCATCTTTTTTCTCTTCTTTTTTCTTCTTTTTCTTCTCCCTCCCTCTTTCCTTCCTTCCTTCCTTCCTTCCTTCCTTCCTTCCTTCCTTCCTTCCTTCCTTCCTTCCATCCTTCCTTTCCTTCCCTCCCTTCCCTCCTTCCTTCCACAAATACATATTGAGTCCCAAGTGCTGTTTGCAGTCAGCTCTCTATTTTACACATCTTCACCTGGATGTTCCACAGGGGCCTCAAACTTTCCATGTCTCAAACTAAACTCTCCCCCACAAGCCCACCATCAACTCCACCAAAAACAAATGGCACATGGTGTTTTTCTCTTGTGTTTCTGATATTGCCGCATTGACACCATCCACTCACACTCTCAAACTGGGAATCTTGAAGTCCTTCTTCCCTCTTCCGTCCCTACATTACCCGGTACCTTCTCCCCAAGCCCTCTTCCCCCCCGCCTCTGCTGCTCCTGACTTGGCCTGGGAGTTCATCGTCTCTGGCTGGAACTCTGGCAGTAGCTGCTAACTGGTCCTCCAGTCCCATTCTCAGCATTACGAACACACTGTTATCCCAACACAATGTCCTATTTAAAAGCTGTTGCTGGCTCCCTATCACAAAGTCCTCAGCATGGCGGCTCCCTTCTCAGTAAAACAGGGAGGGTTTAAAGATAATGTCTGGGTCTTAGTAGAAACCCGACAAGTGCTAGTTAGTTAGTATTATTCTACCTGGAACTTGTTCTGCTTGGACCCTTCCCCCACACCGAGCTTCTCCCACCTGGGAAGTTGCGGCAGCCTCCAGCAGAGCAGCCCCTCACCCAGCGGCCCTCGTTCACGGACACCGTCCAGGTCTGAAGCTTGTCAGACTCCAGGGCATCGGCTGTGAGGTTGCAGATCTCCAGCTTTGTGAAATGGTAGATGAAGTCATCGTATGACATCCTGAGAGGTTGGAAGAAGAGAGAGACCCGTGTGGGAGACTGGGAAAGGTAAGACTCTGGGGCTGACACAGCCCAGTGGAACTTGGTCACAGACCCAGAAAGGACCCTCTCCTCCTTTTTTAGGGTAGACATGGTCAATTCTGGTGTATCCACCCCAAGTCTGGGTCACCGCCCCCAGTAATGAATCAAATTTGTGTGTCCTTGATGGGAGGGCTCAGCAGCAATGCAGTCCCCCCAGAAGTCACCGTGTGACTCTGCCCTGGGACCAGGCACCATGCTAGTTATAAGAGAGAGCTGGGGAAGGACAACTAAGCAAACAATTTCAAAGGTGATGAGTATGACGAATGAATGATTCCAGTCCGAGGGAAGACAGGGGGCCTGTACAGCTGAGACTGGGAGGCTAAGGAGAAACGGTCCGCGTGAGGGTGACGGTGGCACTGGGTGAGCAGAGTAAGTGGGGCTTCCTTGGCTCGGAAGATGGCGTCACGAAAGCTGGGGAGCAAGTGTCCGAAGCAGCACACGTGCACACGTGGCGGAGGGCACAAGGGAGGGGGGGGGCCCGTGATGCTGGCTGGTCCCTGGCTCAGTCATCACTGTGACCTGGGGGACTCCTCCGAGCACCCCATCCTCGCTGGGCCTCCAGCTGGAGAAGGGGAACAGGGCCCGGATCTCCCAAGGGCTGGAATCTGACAGCCTCTCTCTGGGAATTGAGGTTTGAGATGTCAGCTCCTGCCCCATCCCTCGCCCTCTGGGCTCCTCGGTCTTGGACTCACCAGAACTCTCCATCCTCCGTGACCTGGTGCTGCAGACGGGCCTTCTCATCTTTGTCCACAAAGCCCCAGTCCTTCCACCTGGAGGGGAAATTCAGGAATTATGGAAGGAGGAATGGAAGGCCTGATGTGGGTTGGGATAGGAGGTATCAGAGAAAGACAAAGAAGTTCAAAGAGTGACCCATCCATCTCCAAACTGCAGCCAGTGTGAACCGTCAAAATGCAAATCTGATCTGATCCCCTCACTGTAAAACCCAGTCATTGCTTTCCACCAGCCTCAGGGTTAGCACCAAACTCCTTAAATGGGTTTATAACGGCTTGACCCTTCTCTGGCTGACTCTTTTACCCCATTCTCACACTTCAGTTTAGGAGTTGGGCTCTAGAAAGAAATAAACTGAGATTCCAATTTAACAATAACCAGTAACAACCATGGAACCCTGGATAAGTCACTTAACCTCTTTTAGCTTCTGTCTTCTCAGCTGCAAAAGGGTAGTGATTGTATGTTACCTACTCACAGGGCTGCGAGGAGCAGTGCGTGAAATAATGCATGCAAACTTGTGGAACAGGGCCCATCATCTCATGAGTACTCGTCTGAGATTCTAAGAGAAAGACCAGGCGAGCAAACATCTCCTCGCCCCTGCCAGCCTGGGAAACAGCCTAGCCTGTGTTGTTAAAGCCTGGCCAGTTTTATACTCCCCCCCCCCGCCCCCCACCGCCCCAAGAGTGAGGAAATGAAGAACATTTGTGTTTCAGGCACACTGAGGAGAATAAAACTAAACTGGGCTAACCCTGGAAAGGTAAGGGATTGAGGAAGTGCTTAGAGTCAGGGAGGCCAGGAGGGAAATGGAGAGTCCTGAGACCTGGAGGAGGGATGCAATGGGAAGGGGAGTCTCCTCCTAAGTGACCCGGGGCTGAGGCTCACTTGTCAGCAGTCCCTGCAGTGGAGGCCTTGGCAGAAGGTGGGTTAAGGCTGGACACCAAGCTCTGAGGCTGGAGAACACAGCGAAGGTCCCCGGGGGTGACTCAAGCCAGTGGAGCAGACAACTGATAGGGCACCACGGTCCCAGAGCATACAGCCTAGTTCTAATGTCACTCCCTTTGGGCGACCTTTTTCTACCTTCCTGTCCTGCCCAAACTAGGGGAGGGGATACCTCTTTGTGACCCTTACCATTGGCGCTTATCTCAATTATTATTAGTGTTTGTCTGTCCTTCCCGCTGGACCTTAAAGTCTACAGGGGTAGGGCTATGTCTCTGTGCTCACTTCCAAGTCCCTAGACAGTAGTCTGGAGCCTGGCACCCACTCATCACTGGAGAAGTAAGCCTCTGTCGCATGGTTAAGTGAAAGAAACAGGAGGAGACAAGGACCAGCACCCTATCACAGTCTCTTGAGGGAGGAATATCCCCAGTGCTTAGATCCATGCCTGCTATTCGGTAGGTGCTCAGTGAATGGATGGCTGAATGAACCAGTAATTATGGTGCCCTGGGAAGAGGTACATCGAGGTAACCCCGGGCGCTGAAGGGCACACACAACCTGGGTGTGGTCCTGCTCAGCTGCTGAGTCCTGCTCTCCCCTCTTGGAGTAACAGAGGTGCCCAAGGAGCTGCCCTCCGTTCTGTAAGGAAGTTATGGCGGGACCATAGGGCTGTGTACATGTTCTGGAGCCTTTATCCTAAGTTTCCCATGCTTGGAATTTTTGCTGCCCCGAGTCTAGTGCTCTCAGTGATAAGCAGCGAAGTTCTCTTTGTCAAAGGGCCTGTGCACCTTTTATGGGGATGGTCAGGGAGAGGAAATCTGAGCACTGGCTAAGCATTCTCCAGACACGACCGCATTTTCTCCTCCTAACAGCCCACCAGGGAAGAGCTGATATTGTGCCCATTTTACAGGTGAGGTAACAGGGACCCTGAGAAGCGAAGTCACTTGTCTAATCTAGACCCCTGCATTAAGACTCCCCTCCTACTTGGACCTAATGCATGCTTTCTAGAATCTTCCTTTCCAGTCAAAGGCCATCAGCAAGCTCTCTGGCTCCCTGGCTCCCTGGCTCCTCCTGGCTCTTCCCTGGAGCCCACATCCCCTCTTCTCTTCTGGGGATCATTGGTTTTGAAGGTGATTTTAGGCCTAGTACCATTGTAGTACCCTTGTGGCCTAGTACCCAACACAGCCTCACCCCAGGCACTGTTGTCCCTACTCCTGGAGTCCCCTCACCTACCCATCACTCCAGGAGCCATTCCACTCCACCTGGCCCCAGGGGTTCCGCAGCCGCACCAGCTTCACCTTCTCGTCCTTGAACGTGGTCTTGGGCAAAAGAGAAAATGCGCTCACGCTCTGGAGCCTTTCTGGAAAGGGGGTCTTCTGTCTTGCCCTAAGAGCTGGGATGGGGATGGGGAGAAAATTCCATACAAGGGGCCATCCTTCCTGGTCCTGCTCAAGGAAACTAATCAGAAGTGTCCTGTGGAATGTCAGGGTGAGGGGTCAGAACCTAAGGACTGAGTCCTCGTGAGTCAGGGCTTGGCCATTGCTTCACTGTCTTCTCAGAAGTGATTTCCCCAGTGAACACCCTGCTCTTACGAGCTTTGGGGGAGGAGGCAGGGCATGTACTGTAGGGTCCTGCTAGCACATGAGCTGTGTGTGAATTAGGAAAAACGCCCCTGCTGGCTGGGGAACTACAGACAGACGTGCCTCTAGATGGACCAATCAGGAGCAAGGTGCACCTCCCTCCAGCCTGCTGTGAGCTGTCCAGATGACTGCCCCTCTCTGTCCATCTCTGAGTACAGGGCACAACCTCACCAAGTACATGCTACAGGTCTGACAAGGTTCCCGTCTCTGATGTGACCCAGTAAAGGCAAAACATCGGAACTGTTTGGCATGAGAACCCATGAAATCAACTCCATAAATCCAAAGTGGTTTCCATTTGTTCTTTGGAAATGTAGGGGGGAAATGGCTGTCTTTAGCACTGAAAACAAAGATAAACTGAGCACCATCTGGTGGCAAGATCCTTTCCTGCGAGTCCCAATGGTCCCCTCCAACCCCAGCATCTGGCTTGAGCCTTAAGGCATCACCTGATTGCAGGCAAGCTCTGTAGCCACAAAGGGACACAGAGAGCTAAGTCCTGACCTCAGCCGCTTGACCCAAGTAGCTCCTCAAGTCCCACCCCGCCAAGCCCGCCAGGCTTACCTCCTCCAGCCCGGTGACAGAGTAGGCATGTCCTTTGACCAGCCCACAGGCCATTCTGGTCTCATACTGAACTGGAACAATTGTCTGTGGAGCAGAAACCAGACAGCCTGTCAGGGCTTGGGAAGCCAGAGTTCTGCTGCCTGAGACTCAAGGCCTCACTAGTTCACTTTCCGGGTTCTGCAAGGGCGAGGACCCCTCCCTGCCCCCAGAGCACGCCCAGGCCACCAGAAGGCTTACATACCGTAGGACACACATTGGGAATATAACTCTTACTGGCACATTAAGAACATAAAACTAACTGAAAAAAAAAAAAACTGGGTTGCAAAGAGGACTACATGGCATGACAACATTAAAAAAATAAGGATTTAGATTAAGTATACGCCTGGAAGAAATCCTGGGGGAACATACACTACAAGTTAGTGAGCAGTCACTGCCTTGAGATGGGGAAAGATGGGCAATTTTCTCCTGCTTTTCTCTGGGGCTCAGCGCCCTTGGTGAGCATGCAGTGCTTCTGAAAGTGCCAGAACATGGGCTCTGCGAGGGCAGGGTTTGCTTTTCAGTGAACAAAGAGGAGAGATTTTTTTTTTTTTTGCTAGAATAGCTGGCAGCTACTAGCAGCTCAATGAATATGTGTTGAATGAGTAAATAAATGAATTAGAAGAGGAGAAATATTTTTAAATAAATGAAGTCCCTCTTGCCTTTCTTCCCGTTACTTGCTGTCAGAGAAGCTGCCTGGGCCATGCTCCCATAGAGATGCCCTCCAAGTCCTGTCTTTCCCACCCTCAGGAGCCTCGGAGTGGGCAAATTATTCCAACTCAGACCCTGGGCAGGCCCCGGGTAGAGGGCTGTGTGAGGCACTGGCTGCTGAGGGGAGCGTGACTCCCACGAGGCTGGGGCATGCGTGTTGGAGGGATGGCCGTTCTGACAAGTGGAGGCGTACACACCCGGGTTGGTCTGTCATCCGAGCCTGTGGGGAGGAGGTCTGAATCTCTGAGCAGCGAGTTATCCATATTCCTCACCATCCGTGCAATCAACTCCCCCATTTTCAGCCCGGAAGGAGAGGTTCCATAGGTCATGTTTGTGCCATCCTGGGGCCCAGTGGGAAGGGCGGGGGCCAGTCGGGAGAAGGAGAGACCACAAAAAAAGGAGGTGATAAAAAGAGAAGAAAACCAAAGGAAGGGAAGGGAAGACAACAGAAAAAAGGAGAGAGAAACAGCATGAATGGAGAAAAGTGAGAAAACAGTTCATCTGTGGGTGCTTAACGTCAGCTGATCTTGCCAAGCTTTCCTGTCCACGGGAGCACTGGGAGAGGAAGGAGCAGTCACTCAGCTTGAGAAAGCACAAAGTCACACTGAGCATCCCCCAGGGCAGGCGTGTCTCCTGAAACTTGGGAGGCTTGGCCAGTCTGAAGTCTCCTCACACTTGGCTCGGGTCTCAGTTCAAACCACACTGGTGCACTTAGAGGGGACTGCAGGCTGGGCTTCTCCCAGATTACAACACAAGGCCCAGGCCCTGTGCACGAGAAGCAATCAAAGCCTGGTGACTGGGCGGCTTTCTTAGGGAACCATGGGCTTGGGTGCACAGCCAGGTGTGTGGCCAGCTTCATGGGGGCTTGCTGGGCCTGAGCAGTCCCAGCCACAGAGGCCCACACTGCCATGGGCCTCTGGACCCATTCCAGGTATTCCCGGGCTTGGTATGTCCTTGCCCTCTCTCTTTATTGAAAATCCCGAGGAACTCTGCTACTTGGAGAAATTCCCAGTTTTCAAAGTTGAGAGCCAGTTCCTGTTTCCTAAAACAAAACATTCACCCTGTCCCAGAGGAGAACCCTATGCAGCTCGTCACTGGGTGAGGCTTTCTAATATTTGGCTGCTCCCTGCCCTGTACCCCGTACTCCAGACTCACATCAATGGAGCAGCCCATGAGGGAACCTCTCTCGATGGCTTTCTTCATGATCTTGTACATGTCTCTGGGAGCATCCTTGATCTCAAAAAACTCTGTCACCCCTCCTGTGAAGTCCTCCATGGCCTCTGTCGTGTTCCCACCTTTCAGAGCTTCATAGGAACCGTGGAGCCTTGAAGAGAGGATGAAGACCAATCTGGGTCACAGGGTTCTGGGGAACATAGCCCAGGAACCACTGCCACCAGAACTTTACTCTTGGGTCCTGTGATGTCTTCCCATTGGTTCTCCAATGCCCCAGTAAGCTAATGGACAGAGCTACGATGCCCTTTCTTCACAAAAGAGAAACTGAGCTCCAGAGACTGTGACTCACCCCAGGCCACAGACAGCCCGAGCACTGGGACTGGAAACCAGCCATTCCTGCTTCCTGATAGCTCTCTTTCCGTTATACCCTGAACCCTGAGGTAGGGCCTCATGAAAGCCATCACTAGCTCGGGTTGAGACACAATATGGCTTTATTAATATACTGCAAGCTCATGAGGTTAAGCCGAGCAAGACCCTGGAATCTGAGCTCCAGAGATATAATGCTTGGATCCAGGACTTGTAACACCATCGCAAAGACAGAATTAAAGAGCTCACCCTGGGAAGCTAAAGCTAAAGAGTTCCCACACATGTTTTCATTTCTTAAACACAGTGCTTTTCATTGGAGCAGTTTTTGCCTGGACTTGATCTTCTCTGACTTTGGGTCATAAGGAACGAACACACACACACACACACACACACACACACACACACACACACACACACTCACAGATACAAATGCCTCCTCTCATGAGTGATTTCTAGACTCGCCTCACATTTGAAAGTGTTGCCTTACTTAGCATAGGCCTTCTCCAGCAGCGCGCTCCAGAACTCGTTGCGGTGGTTGGATTTGGTGAAAACCAGCTGATTGTTGTAAGTTGGCAGGCAGTCATCAATGACCACATCCACCCAGTCTCCATAGCGCCAGAACTGCACAGAAGCATCACCCTCAGATTACCATTGGGCATGTGTTTCCACCCAGCATTCCTTAGAGTCCCTTGGACCCCAGAGCAGTCCCATTTCCTCAGCTCTGCGTCTTGGTGCTTGTTCATACTGTTCTGCGTTGGAGATGTGTGGATGTTTCTCTGACTGGACTGTGAGCTCCCTGAGGGCAGGAAGTGAGTTACAAACCACTCTCTCTCTTCCAGAGAGTCCAGCCCAGTACTGGGGTAGTAGGTGCTCTGTGAGTATCTGAGGACTTGGGATTTTCATCCTCCAGCTCAGTAAGTCTAGGTTGGGGCTGAGGTACCAGTACCTTTAGGTATCTCGGCTGATTCTAATATGCAGCCAGGGTTGAGAACTACTGGTCCGGGTGAAGGTGATATATTGTTCTATGTATTTCTTGTGACAAAACAAGGTAGAAATTGCTGCTGAACAAGGATTGACATGGGAGAGAAAGAGCCCAGAACATACTCTGACCAAAGCAGGAAAATTGTCCAATAATTGCAAATCTGATGTTCTTTTCTGAACAACTCAGTTTTAACTGAAGAAAGCCAAATGCAGTTTAATTTTCTTCTGATGAAATTTTTTCTCCTTATTGACATGGGGGCAAAAATCTGTCTGGTGTTTGTGTTTATGTCCCTTTAGATATCGGACCCTTCAAATATCGGAGGGGAATTAGCAGCTTGGTGGCACGGTGGGGGTGGGGGGGGAGAGAAAAGTTCAGAGCCTGGCTGCCTTGCTCGTGCTCAGATGGCAGCAGGAAGCTGACCCTGAACCTGAAGAGACCTTTCTGAGCCTTCAGTCCTGAGGTACAGGATCAGCAGGTACATTAACTGATGATTTGGGTCAGTTCCAAGATATTTGGAGCCTCTTGGGCTAGAGACAGGTGGGTGCCTCAGAACCCTGGAATCTGCTGGTTCCCCACACATGGAACACACTCAGTTCCAGGCCAGCACCGGGGTTTGGCTCTGTGTCAGGACAAGTTGGCTCCAGAAAATGTGCAATGGCTGAATTGATTCTGGAACTAAGACTCACTTCTGGGCTGAACAGAAACCTTGTCCCCAGAATAACCAGACTTTTCTTCCAGAGCACAGAAGAGGTGAGTGATAGACTTGGTAAAGATCTGCCTTAAATGGAAACAAGTAAATAGAAGTCACAGTTGTGGACCGGGTTTTCTTCACAACCGAAAGGACCCTGTGGATTCCCAGGGCTAACATCTCAGGGACTGACTCGGGTAATAACAAAGCAGCCAGCCAGCTGGAGAGGCAGAAATAAACCCACAGGCCAGCAAACAGGATGTCTTCCTCCTTTTCTGGGGCATAGCCAAAGGTGTGGCAGAGGGGGAGTGTGGGGGCAGAAATAGACAATTGCTTCCTCACAGGCTTGAGCCCTGAAGGGGGTCGCCACCCACAGCCACAGCTGGGAAGGTGGGTGGAACCTTTCTGGAGCCAGGGGGCAGCCAAGCCCAGGAACCGGTGGTGAGTACGTGGCAGCTGGCCCTCCCATGACCTCACCTGGAAGTGGAAGATCCCCGCATAGTTTTCAGTGAAAGTTTGATCGTGCGGTATGACTCGGAAAAGCAGGTGCTTGTTCAGGGTCAGACAAGCGATGGCTGCGAGAAACCAGCAGTCCCCTGCAGGCAAACACACGGCACAGGTCAAAGGGGGGGCCTGTACCTCCAGGCGAGAAAGAGACCCAATCCCAGGGCTGCTCCCCTTCGCGGAAGAGAGGGGTTCAAGTGGTGCTCGAGGTCCTACTTCCAGATCCGACCTCGCGGAGGCGTCGACCAGGGGAGGAGTCTGACAGCAGTCCCCTGGCAATGCCACCCGCTCAGCTCAGCGGGTCACTCACACCTTCCTGAGTGATTTTCCTGGAGGCTGTTGGCAATTCCTCCATCTGCAGTATAAACCCACTTCCTTTCTCGGCTTCACTGGAGTCATGATTGGGTCATTATTCACACCTGTAGGAAATCCGCCCTGCCCTGTATCTTTGCACGGTGAGTCCTTCTCCCCTTCTGACCCCAGCGGAGACTGAGCATGAGTCACCAGCCAAGCCGGTTTCTAATGTAAGGAGTCTGGCCGCTGCTCTGGAACCAGTCTGCAGGGGGCGCTAAGACATTGCTTATGATGGAATGAGACGGGGACTCCTAAACTTCCTTCCTGGCAGAGCTGTGTATGTAGTGGGAGGTGACACTTTGCTGTGTGTGTGTGTGTGTGTGGTGTGTGTGTGTGTGTGTGTGTGTGTGTGTGTGTGTGTGTGTGTGTGTGAGAGAGAGAGAGAGAGAGAGAGAGAGAGAGACTGAACTGCCTTCTAAGGGAGGTAATGTAAGGCCTTCATTTTGCTGTGTGGGACCTGGGAGCAACTTTGAGACAGCCCCCTGCCTGCTAGTCCCCCTAAGCAGCCAGCCTTTCCTTTGAAACAGGTATTGGTTAGAAAGCCCAGACTACTAGCTTGCTCCAGGCTCTGCAAGCAGCCTTCCCTCAGGTGCAGAACCTAGATATCCAAAACCTGCTCGGCCTCTCCTTCCGGGACCAAATTCATCATATTCCTTTCTTTTGGTGGGTGCCCTTTACCCTCAAGTTTTAAACTGTATCTGTGGATATTCTCTCCAACTTGACTTCACAGAGCTTTCCCGCAGTCCACACCAAAGCTGGTACTTCCTGAACAAGGGACAGAGAGGACGATCTGATGGAACAGCCAAGCTGATTAGCCCGACAGACAACTGGACGCTTATCCACAGGGTGAGCGTGGTCTCTGCGGAAAGACTCTTCTAATATGGAGCTATTATTCCGGGGCAATTTGAAGAAGAGTTCGAGTTACAGACACCCTTTTGGTAATGCGTTTTGTGTGTATATGTAGATTCTATGTGCCCAAGGGACATGCTTGGCACACAGTTTCAGAGCTGTCTTTAAGGAAGATGGGGACAGTTAGAAGCAGGGCATTTGTGTTGCTGAGTGGGGTGTGGGACTGCCCTTGAGACTCCGCAGGGGCGGCTGTGGGATGAGGTCTACCTCCTGTGACACATGTTAAACGAGGTAGTGACAAATGTGGGAGGAGCAGAAAGTAAGTGAAGCAATTACCAGCACAGAAAGTAATATTATAAAACCTCCTCCCAAAAATTCGTTAAAAGCAAAAACAGATTATTGTCCCTTTACTTCCTGTAAAGGGATCGCACCTTTTAACCACCCCATGATTCAGCTTGATATGACCCAAATCTTTCCTACCTAACTCTCCTTGACAGATGTCAGTTCTGTTGGCTCCACCAATGATAAATCGGGGATTCTCACAAATTTCCTGCGAAACAAAAAGGAAAGAATAACAGCAGTAGTAGCTATTATTTATTGAGGCTCACTATGTGGTACTGGCATCATGTATGAGGAATATTACACACACCACTCATTTAAGCCTCCAAAAACATCCTGCAAATTGGATACTATCATTCTTATTATTCAGGTAAGGAAACCAAGGCTCAGAGATGCTAAGAAACTTGCCCAAGGACACACAGCCAGTAAGAGGTACAAGCCAAAAGTATGGTTCCTTTCCCATTGTTCCACACTGCTCCCTCACACTGACATGCCACCTGACTAAGGATGTACCCCCACAGGACAGTGTCTTTACTGTCACAGCTTTGGCAAAGGGACAACAGAAAGCACAGCTTTTATTTTTGTCTTTTCTTATGACAGGAAAAGAGGTCTAGGAGGGAAAATAAGCATCTTTCTTGCAAGATGTGGTAGCAGATATTTAGAGTCAGTGTACGTCCCGGGGTCCACAGAACACGAGAACCGGGGGAGCAGGGGGTGAGTTTGGTGCGTGAGCTGCAGGCCTCTCCATCTCTGGGAGGGCGTGCTTCTTTACTTTAACTCGGTGTGGTGCCCTGGCCCCAGCAGTTAGTGCGGCCCAACAGAGGCCAACAGAGGATGCGTTTGTTTTTGTTGGGATGTGTCTTATTTTTTTTTTAACTTTTTAAATTGGAAATCATTTGTAGATTCTGTTTTTGGCTTTAACACCATTCTTTGCAGCTCCAAGAAGCTTGCCCTCCATGTGACACAGCCCTCTCGCCCTCCCTTTGCCCTCCCCCCACCTGCCCTGTCCCCTGCCCATCAAAACAACCCAATACCCCCAAGCGAGCTGAGGCTCCCTCCTACTATATGGAAAATCTTGCTTAGACCACACTACTCACTCCTCCCATCTAAAACTCAATGCAATGGAAGGATAAACCAAAGCCAACATTTTTTAAAAAGGTTACGTAGAGGGGGGAGGGAGGGAAAATGATGGGAATACAGATGGAAGTAAAACTCTGAATATAACTGTTTGAAAATAGTTTGACTTATGAATCATGTACATTTTTACAGAATTAAAAGCCAAAAGTCAAGAAAAGTTTATTTAAAAAAGCAGTCTGGAACAGCTGAGAGCAGTTTGAAGCAAAAAAGCCCAACTGCGTATCCAGTTGGTGACATGACCATGCCCATAAAAAGAGTGAGTCCAAGGGACTTAAAATGTGACATTTGGACTGTTTACTGCTTTTGGGCTATGTCCTAAGGTAAAAAACCCAAACCGTAATAATATAAATAAAAAGAAATAATAATATTTTCTTATTTCAAAACTTTGATATGTATATTATAGGACAAAGTAGTTAAGAACTTATGTTAATGTCATTAGGAACCAACCCTGTTTTTAGTGTAAAAAATATGTAAAATTATAAAATTGAATAATTTAAGTAATAACCCTGCAGTGTTTAGTTGAAATGAATATAAAACTTATGATTTATTTTTGTCTCTTTAAAAAACATTTCCTATCCCTCTCCACTAAAAAAACAAATACAAAATCAAAAACTAGAAGCAATAACAATCTTGAGAACTTCCCATCAAGAAGGCAGCACAGGTAAACATGGCTCACCTCCTTGCAAAACTACATCAAAATTACAGCTAAACAGTAGACCAACCATCATTCAAAACTATTGGAAATTGAGGTGAATGGAACTCCTACAACTATGGGATTAAAGAAGAAACCACATCGAGGTGGTAGGAGGGGCAAAGATGCTGAATGGGCTTGTCCCATGCCCATGAGTGGTGGATAAAAATCAGGAAAGATATCTCAGGAGCGAGGGGTCCCAGCCCCACACCAGGCCCCACGGCCCAAGCTTCCAGTACCAAGAAAGATAAGTCTACATAAGTTCTGGCTGTAAAAACCAGTGGGGATTGAAGATGTGGAAAACAGAAACTTCTGGAGTCCTAGGAAGTTTCTCTTATAGGCGCCCATGCACAGACTTACTGGGACTCACTCCCTGTGAGCTCCAGAATGGGGGCAGCAGATTGGAGGGCATCAGAGACATACAAGGAAGAGATGATTTGTTTAGCCTCAGGGTGAGATCTGGGCGGCAGCTTTCTCCCAGGCAGGGGTCCTGGTGGTGGTGCATTGTTCCTTTCTGAGTCCTCCCTCAACAGAGCCACAGAGCCAGCAGGTGGGCACCATATCTGAGGCTCCATCAACCTGCTCACACTGTTTGCCCCATGCTGGTGATTCCCTGAGGCCCAACCCCACCCAAATTTCAGCCCCACCCAATCTGTTTCCAATGTTTTTTCTGTATGAATGGTTTGCCTTGGCCACTGCTTCAGATTTTCCTAAATTTTCTCAAACAAGCAGCATGTGGCTTCAGCAATCCCCATACCTCTTGCTAAGTTGCCCCAGGCCTGGCACTGGCAGCAGCTGGCTTCAGTTCACAGCTTGGCCTCTCCTGAATACCTCCAAGACCAGCACAAGTAGCAGCCATCTGCTGATTGCTTTGTAGCTTATGCTGTGTGACCCCGGACAGACACAGGTAGTGGCTGACCTTGTACATGCCAACAGCAATCAAGGCTCAACTACAACACGAGTAGGTACATAGCCCACATTGTGGGCACACCTTCAGTACCCAGCTTGGGTAATAGGGGGAGACTGTGCCACTGGACCCTACAGGACACCTATGACATTAGTCCATTCTACCCAGCTGGGGAGACGTAGCAGCCCTACCTAATACATAGAAACAAACACAGGGAAGCTGCCAAAATGAGGAGACAAAGAAACATGGCCCAAGTGAAAGAAAAGAACAAAACTCCAGAAAAAGAACTAAACAAAATGGAGACAAGCAAACTACTAGATGCAGAGTTCAATACACTGGGTATAAGGATGCTTAATGAACTTAGTGAGAACCTCAACAGCTTAAAAAAGATCCAGTCAGAAATGAAGGGTACACTAGTTGAAATAAAGAACAATTTATGGGGAATCAACAGTAGAGTGGATGAAGCTGAGAATCAAATCAGCAATTTGGAATATAAGGAAGCAAAAAACAACCAATCAGAACAGCAAGAAGAAAAAAGAATCTAAAAAAATGAGGATGGTTAAGGAGCCTCTGGGACAACTTCATGTGCATCAATATTTGTATTATGTGGGTGCCAGAAGGAGAAGAGAGAGAGCAAGAAATGAAGAGGGGAAAAAAGGAGATGATGCTCCTATCAACTGAGCTGCCTGACTAGGGCAAACTTTGTTTTAATACCTCCATCATTAAAATATTTTAATTTTAGAGATAGAGGGGAAGAGAGGGAGAGAGAGAGGGAGAGAAACATCGATGTAAGAGAGAAACATCAGTTGGTTGCCTCTCATACGTGACCCAATTAGGAATTGAACCCACAACCCAGGCATGCGCACTGACCAGAGGTTGAACCCACAACCTTTCTGTCCAAGGGACAACATTTCAACCAACTGAGCCATACCAGCCAGGGCATCATTAAAATATTTTGAACCTGCAACCCTAGGTAAGTATTCTTATAAGTTTTAAATTATATTAATGCATATTGTCCTAACATATAATGCACATTATAAAATAAACAAAAACACACATTTAAAAGGATGGTCTACAATAGATATATGTAGCAGACTTCTGGTTAAGAACTTTCCAAAATTAATGACAGTTACCAAACCACAGATCCATGACAAAGCATCAAGCAGAGTAAATACCAGTAAAACAAAACAAAACTATACTTAGGCTTATCATATTCAAACTTCAGATAATCAAAGACAAAGAAAAAATCTTAAAAGAAGCCAAGAAGGGGAAAAAAAAACCTTTTCTGTTGAGAAACAAATATAAACATTACAGCAGATTTGTTTTCAGAAACTATACAAGCAAGGAAGATTAGATTGACATATTTAAATTGATGAAAAACAGCCCTGGCTGGTGTAGCTCAGTGGGTTGAGTGTGGGCTGGAAACCAAAGGGTTGCCGGTTCGATTCCCAGTCAGAGCACATGCCTGGGTTGTGGGCCAGGTTCCCAGTAGGGGCCACGTGAGAGGCAACCACACATTGATGTTTCTCTCCCTCTCTTACTCCCTCCCTTCCCTTCTATAAATAAATAAAATCTTTAAAAAGAAAGAAAAACTCACCAACCTAGAACTCTATACGCAGTGATTATCATTCAAAAACCAAAGGAGAAATAAACTCCCAGACAAATAAAATCAGTGGCAATTCATTGCCAGCAGATTTGCCTTGCAAGAAATGTTACAAAAAGTTCTTCAGGGAGAAAGAAAATGACATAGGTCAGAAACCTGGGTCTACGTAAAGGAAGAGCATCAGAGAAGGAAAAAATTCAGGTAAAATAAAACTTTTATTTTTCTCATTCTTAATCTATAGATAACTTTGTTTAAAGTAGTAATAATAACAGTGAATTGAGTAAGTATAGCTTATGGCTTAGTAAAATTAATGACAGTAATAGCATAAAGGAAGGAAGGGTAGAGTGGGGATTCTCTGTTATAAGGTATTAGACTACATATGTGTAATGGTGTAGTGTTATTTGAAGGTAGAAGTAGAATAGTTTTAAGTGCGTATTGGAAACTCTGACCATTAGCATTTACAAAGAAGAAGTACGTTGATATACTTCTATAGTTAAGAGAGGAGATAAAGTGGAATCACGCAGAACACTCAGTTAAAACCAGAGAAAGGAGGAAACAGAGCAACCAACAAATAGGAAGCAATCGCCCACCTGGTGGTGTTAATCCAATTATATGATAATCACTTAAATGCTAATGGTCTAAATACCTCAATTAAAAGATAAATATTGTGAGGATGAATTTGTAAAAAGCCCAACTATATGTTTCTATAAAAAACTCACTTTAAATACAAAGATTCAGATAGCTAGAGAGAGAGATACCATGCCACCTCTAATCAAAAGGAAGCTGGAATATTAATTTCAGACAAAGCAGATTTCGTAACAAGAAAAATTATCAGAGATAAAGAGATGCACTACGTAATGATAAAGGGGTCATTTCTCTAAGAAAACACACAGCCCTAAATGTGGGTACACCTAACAACAGAGCATTAAGGGACATGAGGCAAAAAGTGATATTTCTGAAATGAATCTAGTATTATAGTTGGAGACCTTAACACCCTTCTTTCAGTGATTATAGATTAAACAGGCAGAAAATCAGTAAGCATATAGTTGATCTGAACAGCCCTATCAATCAACTTGATCTAATTGATATTTATAGAAAGCTCCATTCAACAATAGTAGAATACACATTCTTCTCAAGATCACATGAAAGAACTGACCACATCTGGGGCCGTGAAACACGCCTCGACAAATCCGAAGAATAGGAATCATACTGAGTATATTTTCAGACCATGGTGGAGTAAAACTTAAAATCAATAAGATAATTGGAAAATCTCAAACTATTTAGAAATTAAACAACACACTTCTAAGTGACACACGGGTCAAAGAAGAAGTTTAAAGAAATTCCTTTGTCAGCTGAGAAGGGCAATGGCAATGACACCCCAGAAGTGATGAGTGCACCTAGCACTCTGATCTTGGTTTCTAATATTGTTTTCCAACAACAGGTATCAGGGCTCCATGGGGAAATGGTTGATTCTAGGTCTGGCAGGAAATACATAAAATGAGCCTGGAGCATCTTATAGCATCAGAAAGTAAGAAAGTACTCATAGAAAAGAAACCTCACTATAATAAGAATATGTCGAAGGGACAGAAGTCAACCAAAAGAACTCCCAATGGCTAAAGTTGAGACAATCAGAGCAAGAAATAAAGTAATGCTTGATTATGACACAAAATACAAAATAAATATCCATGAGTCCACATTGAAATAAATAAGTGATTGAATAAATAAATAAATGCAGAGAATAGACACAGTTCCCATGCAGAATTCTCAACACTTTATGCAGATGAAGGGAGGTAGGACCTAACTCCCACTTCTTACGTGCGGGCTTATGTGACATTCTGCCAAGGAGTACAGCGTGGAAAAGGAAAAAAATGTAGCTTCATAGCAGAGAAAAATGATAAACACTACTTCAGCCAGTTATCAAGATCAACAGTGACAGACATGTTGACAGTCTGCACAATGGGATGAAAATGGCACTTTACCTCTGTGGTCTTCTTCCCCCAAACCCGTCAGCCCAGCCTGATCAGGAGAAAACCAGCAGAAACATGCCAACTGAGGAATATTATGCAAAATACCTGACCAGTACTCAGAACTGTCAAGGTCATCAAAAACAAGGAAAGTCTGGGAAACTGTCATAACCAAGAGGAGGCTGAGGAGACTTTCCTACTAAATGCAATGCCATATCCTAGATGGAATCATGGAACAGAAAAAGGGTATTGGGTAAAAACTAAGGAAATCTGAATAAAGTATGGACTTACTTCAGGTAAGAATAATTTATCGATTTTGGTTAATTAATTGTAGCAAATGTACCAGAGTAATTTAAAATATTAATAATAGGGAAAAATGGCTGCAAGGTATATAGGAACTCTCTGTACTAGCTTCACCAGTTTTCTCTGAACCTAAAACTGTTCCAAAATTGAAAGTTTATTTAAAACACAACCGATTCAAATACTTTTCCATCTGCTCCAGTGCACCAGCTTGCAGACCCACCAGGATGCACACGCCCCACCCACCTTGGAGCCCACTGGTTGAGACAGTTCCGTGCCTGCTCTACACGCAGTGAACCTTTTTGGGGTTGTAAGTGCCTCCGTGCATGGAGAGGCCCTGGTCCTGTATATCCCCAGGTACTTCGATCCATTCAGCTGAAACCAATGGGCTCCTCAGTTGCACAGTAAGGTGTCCTTGGGCAAATTGCTTCGCCCTGTAAGGAGTCTGGCTGGTCAGCATGGACCTTTCTGTTTAAACAGCAGTGACACATCGCTAATGGTCCAGCCTTTCATGAAAGGTGAAAAAGGCAAGTCTCCAGCCTCCCGCAGCCTCCTACTTCTTAACTGTTCACCATCTCCCACAGAACTCTCCTTGAAACCGTGAGCCTTAGTATACTTAACCCCACTTTCCGAGAGTGTACCTGCTCTCAAAAAGAGACATGGTAATCAATTATGCTTACCATTTTACTATAAATTTAAGTCAGTGTATTAGCTCTCTTGAAAATATTTAGTCTCAGGGACCTAAAAAATATTAAGATCATCTCTAGTTCAAGAATAGAAAATAGCATCAGTTTCAGGAGGAAGCAGGAAGGCATTCTGAGGGCACATGGGTAGAAGAACCTTGACAAGCCACCTGCTCAGTGGAGATCCATGGCCCCAGGCTCTGGAGCACTGGACCTCCTGTCCCCAGGAGCTGTCTCATGAAGCCTCACATCTCCCATCCCTACCTTTGGCCTTTTCCATGTGATAGCTTTCATCTTGGTTTTCTGGCTCAGCTCATGGGAGCCCAGGGCCTGCACACCAGCTGGGAACACACGGTCTTCAAAGAGGCACTTCTGAGCCAGACACTGTTGTTTGAGAATGACAAAATCCTGCCCCTCAAACTTGAGGGGCTGTGTGACAGTGCCCTCTCCATTTCTCCTGTCCCTCTCCCGAATCACACGGTCACAGAAGAATCCTGGCAGCATGTAGGGCATGGTGACTGCTCAGGAAGTGGAGCTGGGCCTTTACTGTGACATCTGTCCCACTGTGCCCCCAGTCCAGGCCTAATCCCCTCTTGAATGGGTCGGAGCCTATATAGCTCCTCCGCCCTCAGCAACACGATGCAAATGAACGCAGCCCAGAGAGAGACCGTGGTCAGAGTCAGCAGCTTTGGCTGGAGGCCCCTGGGCTCAAGGGGCATCACCATGCCAGTCAGAGAGGGAGTCAGTGAGGGTAGTGAAGGGCCAGGGACAGCCCCAGGACAGGCCACAATGGTCTGTAGACCTTTAGGATACCTCTGTCAGCCTTGCTGGGATTCTTTTTTTAAAAAGCGAAAATATAATTACAGAGAGGCTTGCCCTGTCTCAGCAAAAGGCATTCATGCCTTTGACATTGGTGGCCAATGGGATATAGCATGGGGCCTTCGAAACATGCTGTATACACTAATCCTATACAGGCTGCTGAATGCATCGAAGGAATCTGCTCCAAGCCATTGTCTGCGGTTAATGAAGCCTTCATTCTCCTGATGTCCCTGACCCATCGCCCCAGTGGCCTTGACTAGCCATTTAGGGACTCTAAGCTGTTAGAGGGACCCAGAGGGTAGGTGACTCAACCTCAGATAAAAGTTCCCATTAGCGTGGGACCCAGTGGTAGAGAACAGACAACCACGGTTGCAAATTCAGGGCCTATGAGGTAGAGAATGTGATGGGTGGGGAAGGAGCATAAATGCCTGTCAGAATTATATTCACAAGAAAGCTCAGCTTTTTCAAAGTTTCACCAGGCATAAACAGGCAACTCTGGTGTGAGAGCAGGAGGCTGGTGCAGGTGGAACCTCAGTTCTGGCCGTCTGCCCACTAGGAGGAGGCAGTCTGTCTCTCCACCCGCGGGCTCCTGTTGGCCTTTGTCTACTCTGTGCTTTTCAAAGTGTGGTCTTTGGACGACCAACATCACCAGAATCACCTGGGATGTCAGTTTAAAATGCAGACTCCCAGGGCTGCTCCCGGGCCTAAGGATTCAAATATTCTTGGTAGGAGTCTGGGACCTCGCAATTTAAAGAAGCCCACTCTTAACGTCTGCTGGAGCCAGAAACTGTGTCTTCAGCATCACGGGTTACCATAATAGCTCAAGATAATTTTTTAGGTCAGTTCTTTTAAGAAACAACATTATTTTTGTTCAGTTTATACATGAACAATGTTTTTGAAAATCAAAAATACAAAAGTACATAGAAAAATAGCAGTTTCTTGACCTGTGAATTCCTTTCCTCAGACACGGCCATTTTCAATTCTTTAAGCTCATTCTTCTGGTATTTACTGCTATATTTTTAAATACAATAGTATGCTTATATTATTACTTTTTAATTTATTATTTTTAGAAAGTATCAATAGAGTTCCTATTGTGCTGAATAAGAATTAGGCCTCCCATAGTATACTGTGTCTGCCATCTTCCCCACAAAGTTATGTCGTAACTTTTGGTAAAGTTAAAATTCAGTATTTACTTTAGTATGATTAGGAAAATATCGTTCACTTCTTAGCCAGGTGGTATCCTGTGCTACATTTTCTTTCTGTATAAATGTTTCCTTTCTCATATTCTTTATAATTCTCTTATTTTCCTATGTATCTATCAATGCTTTCCCCCAGCAATAGCTTTTCACAAAAGTTAAACTTATCAGATAACTTAGCAGTTCCACTGTTTCCCCACCTAGGCCTTCCTTGTGGCCCCTGCTGGTTCCCCTCCAGGCCTGGAGCAGGGGCCTGGCCCTGACCCTGCCCTTCACCTGGGTGGAACTTCATTTCTAGAATTCTAACTCTTGGATGGTTTACTCCTTGATTTTATTGGCACACAACTGGCACCTTCCTAAGAACGGGTACATGGGAGGTAAACCACCTAAGTCCTTGTCTCTCTAACTTCCTGTCTCTCCTGCCTTTGCACTTGATTGAGAATTTGGTGAGGTATTTTAGGTTAAAAACCAGTTTCCTTCAGAATTTGTAAGGCATTGCTTTATTGCTCCCAGTATCTGGTGTTGTTGAGAAATAGGGTGCAGTTTTGATGGACATTCCTTTGTGTGTGCCCTGTCTTATCCCCCTAAAAGCTTTTAGGGTTTTCTACCCCCAATCCCCAGTTCCAAAGCCACATTTGTGTGTCTTGGAGTTAGTTTATTTTAAAATTCTTTGTGCTGAGCACTCAGTGACTCCTTTTAATATAGAAACCTTTGTCCTTATTTCTGGGATATTCTTATATTATCTTTGATATTTCTCTCCCTTTCAATTTTTTGGAACTCCTAAATGTTAGATGTTAAACTTCCTCTAATTTTATTGTATTTTCCTACATTTTCTGTTCTATATTCTAGATTTCTTTGATTTTATATTTTAATCCTGCTATTGAAATTTTAAATTTCAGCTATTAGTCTTCTAGCTTTTTGTTATGAAAATTTCAAACTTACAAAACAGCTTAAAGAACAGGCCCTCATATAGTCTACATCTAGATTCAACAACTGTTAACATTTCACCATCTTTGTTTTGCCTATCTATATATGTTTATACAGATTTTATTTTTTTTTGCTAAACCATTGGAAAGAATGTTGTAGGTATTATCACACCTCACATCTAGATACTCGGAATTGACTTAGGATGCAGCAGGTACCGCCTAAGGACATAAATGCTCTACAACTGACCATAATGCCATTATCACTAAGAAAGTTAACTATTGTCCTCTAATCTTATCCAAGATCCAAATCCATACGCTAATTTCTCAGTTTGTTCCCCAAATGTCTTTTATAGCTGCTTTTACTTTTGAACCAGAATTTGATTAAGGTTTATACATTAAAATTTAATAATTCAATAATTGGATTAGGTGATGTTGAAGTGAGAATTAGTGAACTGGAAGCTAGATCAGAAGAAATCACTTAGAATACCACACAGAGAATCAAGGAGATGAGAAATTTTTAAAAAGAAAAGAAAAAAGAAGAAAAGAGACTCAGCTGTGTGTGGGATAAAGCAAGGTAAGTCCAGCACATATCTAGTTGGAGTTCTAGGAGAAGATGATAGAAAATACAGGGAGAATTAATATTCTAAGAGTTTTGCTACAATTGTTCAATGAGTTCAACTCTCAGAATAAGGAATCCTAATGAATCCTAAGTAGTAAGAATATAAAGCACTATGTGTTTAGAGATAACAGAGTGATATTGCAGAATACAACAGGCAGAAGATCATAAAAGCAGTCAGAGAGAAAAGGCATGTGGTCTATTAAGAGACAGCAGCTATGAAAAGTGACCGTGGACTTCAACACCAGTGTAAAGTAGGGGACAGTACTGAGGATCAATGTAGGATTGATTACTCAGGGAAACTATTTCAAGAGTGGGAGCAAATTTCATACAAATGAGAGTTGAGAATGTGAACTACAAATAGACCCTCACTAAAGGAACTTCTAAACAATGTACTTTAGGAAAAAGTAAAATGATTCTAGAAGGAAAAGTTGAAAATTCTGGAAGAAACAGTAAACAAAAAAATGGTAAACACATGAAAATCTAAGCAAATATTGACTGTGTTAAACATTATATTATTTTCTAATTTTTGAGGGTGAAAAGTGAAGACAGAGCTAAAATTCTGAGAAAACATGGCACATTAGTTAGGAGAGGAGTGCTCGGGGTTCAAGTGCTGTGTGGTTTTCACGCTGTTTATAGACTGCCAACTCCTTCAGGCTGTATGAAGACAATCGTATGCTAACAGTTTAGGGCAACTACTGAAGAAACAGAAATATTCAATAACTTCCAAACTAGTAGGAAGGAAAAAAACAAGAGAAAACACTTTTAATCAATTTTTAAAAATGGGAACAAAGAGAAAAAAGGACCATTTAAAAAGCAATACAAACAGAGAGGTTATGGTAGATGATAGAAATAAATTCAAAATATGTCAATGCTCATAATCAATGTAAATAGACTAAAGTCTTCAGTTAAAAGGCAAAGGTTTTCAGATTGCCTTTAAAAAAAAAAGATTTATAAGTAGTTTCTAATAAACACACTAAAGACATCAGGACATAAAAATGTTGAGAGTAAAAGAATAAAATAAAATATCAAGCAAAAACTTGCCCCCAAAGCCTGTGTACCTACGTTAATATCCAACAAGAGTGACTTTAGAAAAAAAGCTTTCTTAGAGAGAAAAGAAGGGTCACTACAAATTCTGAGAAAAATAAATATCACTACTGTATAAAAAAAAATTCAAATGATCCCTTGGTTTTTGAAGAGGTTACATCAGTGAATAAAAATCTTCTTTTAAGAAAACACTGGTAAAATTCTACCAAATATTTAAGGGACACGTAGTTTTCATCTTACAAAACCTATTTCACAGAACAGAGGAAGGAACATTCCCCAATCATTTCATGAGGTCGGTGTAACCCTAATAACATAATGCAACAGCACAAGAAAGTGTGATAATAAGCCAGTCTCACTAACTATGTGTGCAAAGCTTACATGAAAGATTTGCAAAACTAAATTTAGTGATGTGTAAAAAAGATCATGCATCCTAAGTTTGGTTTATTCTAAGAATGCAAGGGGGTCAACATTGGAAAACTCTATTAATGTAACTGTTTAAAGGAGGAAAATTACGTATTTTTCAAGTAATGCAGAAAAGGTATTTGATGAAGTTCAACAACTATTTATGATTTAAAAGAAATACTTAGCAAAGCAGGAATAGAGGAGGAACTTCCTTTTTTAAAAAAAAGATATTATTTATTTATTTTTAGAGAGAGAGGAAGGGAAGGAGAAAGAGAGGGAGAGAAACATCAATGTGTGGTTGTCTCTTGCATGCCTCCTACTGGGGATCTGGCCCACAACCCAGGCATGCGCCCTGACTGGGAATCGAACCAGCGATACTTTGGTTCGCAGACTGGCACTCAATCCATTGAGCCACACCACCCAGGGCGAGGGGGAACTTCTTAATAAAAAGTTGTATCTACAGTAAATCTATTCAACAGTTAAACATTAAGAATATTCCCTTTAAATTTGGAAACCAAAGATTCCTGCTAGCTCCTTTATTATTAACAGAATGCTGGAAGGTTTAACTAGTACAATAAGATAAGAATTAGGCTGATGAATATAGTTGTGCATACTGTACTGGGCAGATCACCTAATTATAGAAACATAGAGTGTACAGACCAATAACTTGGAATCTGCAATCCAATTAGAATTACTAAGAGTGTCCAATACATGAGTCAAATGAATGTTTATGCTTGAGAAATCAAGCGAAATTTTAAAGATGCCATTTATAAAAATAACAACAACAACAAAAGATGTCTAGGAATAAATCTGACAAAGGATATTTAAGACCTTTACAGTGAAAATTTTTTAAAAACTTGATTGAAAGAAATGCTAATAGAGACCTGGTCAACGGGGGAGACACCCTTCTTCATGCATAGGAAGACGAAATACTGTCAAGACGTGCGTTCTTCCATATCGATTCAATGCAATCTCAGTGAAAACCCCCATGGGACTTTTTGTGGAGCTCAACACTATGATCCTAAAATTTAAATGGAAAGGCAAAGAGCCATATACAGCTAGAACAATACTGAAGAAGAAAAACAAGTTGGCAGGACTTGTTCTACGGGATGTCAAGATTTATAGGCACAAGGCGTGGCATTGGCACAGAAATAGGCAAATGCAAACGGGACACCGTGGAATGCAGGAACAGAACCACACACTGATAGACACCTGGCTTATTTACAGGTGGCATTGCAGCACAGGGAAGGAAGGACTGTTTTTTAATATATTGTGCTGGGATGTTCGAATATCCACATGAAAACCAATAAAGTGTGATCCCTGTTTTATAGTCTATGCAAACATCATTTCTAGGTGGATTATAGACCCAAATATAAAGGCAGGAAAATAAAGTTTCTAAATAATAATAAAGAAGAATGCCTTTGGTTTAAGCGAAACTTTGACAGAACACATAAAGCATTAACCATAAAAGAAAAAATAATAGAAATTAACTTAGAGCTTTTAATTAAGGATTTTTTCAAATTAAAAACACCCTGAAGAGAGTGAAAGGCAAGCCGCCAAGTTGGAGGAAATATTCACAGTACATCTAACCAGTAAGTGATTAGTATCAGGGTATGTAAAGAATGCCCACAATTTAAGTTGAAAAAGGCAATAGAACAATGAGCCAAAGACGTTACATGGACAGTGAAACAACAAATGGTCAAGAAATATATAAATGCATAAAAAGATGCCCTGACTTATTTATAATCAGGGAAATGCATCTTCTCTACATTTCTTGGCCCCTTGTGCCCCTGCCCGGCCCGTCTGAAGCCCCGCCCGGCGGAGTTACGTCAGCACGTTCACCATGACGGCCGAGCTCCGTCCCCATCGCAACCCTCAGGAGGAGCTCTGGTCTTTGGAATGCAACGAGAGGCAGTCCTAAAAGTTATTTATAGAATTGTCACTTTTCCAATATTTGTGCCACCCCACCCCCACCCAACCCCAGGATGACACGTCATGACCCCTGCTGAGTAGGAAGAGGCAGAGCTGGCTCTCAACCCGGCGCCTCATTGGCCTTTCAATTACCGTCATGGCCGTTGTTTGACTCATTGTGCTGAGCATGCTTTGTAGAGTATCTCAATCCTTACAACTCCATGAGAGGGGGAACTTCCATTTTGTTTTCACAGACGAGGAAACCGAGACCCCGGAATGGTCGGTGACTTGCCTGAGCTTACATTGCCAAGAGGTGGAGCTGGGATTTGAATCGAGTTTGTCTGACTTTGAAGCCTGTGCACTTCACCGTTGTGCTTTGCTCCTCCTGCCCTTTGCTGCCCGCGCTCACAGTAATTGCTACTTTACCTTGGGCGCCTGCTAGGACTTCATGGATGCTGGCTCACAACAGCCGTAAGATTAGAATATCATTATCCCATCAGAGAAGAGAAAAGGGAAACTTAGAAAGTTATGTGAGTCACTGGCGGCAGAGCCAGGGTTCAGACCAGGTCTGTTGGTTGCTCAATCCAGCTGTCTTCACCTCTCTGCGCAGTGCCTCCCCTTCTTCCTGGGCTAGCCCAGCGATACCACTTCCTCTCTTCCTTTAGACTGTCTGACAGAAGATGACAGTCTAGAACAGACTACGAGCAGGCCTCCTGCCGAGCCAGATTCACTGGAGAGACAAATAATATCTCCTACAAGAGAGAAGCTCCTACAGCGACTGGGCCCTGGGCCCTAACAAGAGAGGGCTCACTGCTCACAGCCTACGGTTCCTGTACTTCTGTCCCCTTCCTCTCATCTCACACTGGAGGCACTTTTATTCTGCGTCAACCTAGGGTTTCTTCTTGTCGGACCTGAGTAACACCGGTCAAGTGAACCCTCGGCTGGGAAGATGCACAGGGTGGGACATTAGTTATAGGGGCTTTGGGGCACATGGGAGGTGTCATTAGAGCAAGAGGCCTGTGGTGTCACCACAGGCTGTCAGGAAGTTTCCGATTTAAGAGTGCTGATGCAACGGCCAAGCACCGGGTCCTAGGAAGTTGGTGGTCACTTATCCTCTCCATTTCCCCCCTTTTCTTCAAAGCCGCTTCAGACTGAAAGGAGCCAGGCTCCTTGAAGGAGTGATTCATTCCAGGGGTGGGGCGAGAACTGTACAAAACGAGCCCGGGTCATTTTGTCATGGCCAGAAAACAAGAAGCTATTGAAGGTCAATGGGGTCATGGCAAATGATACAGGCAACGTACAGGTGTGGAGGGGAGGGGCTCCCACTCTTCACAGATGGGACAATTTGAACATCAAAAAGAATCTTGACTGCAATGGATTAAAATATGTTGCCTTGTTTCATACTGATCACACTCTTAATAGAATATCGTTTTGAGTTGTGATATTTCAAAATGCAGAGGATGTAGGAAGGACAGTCCGTCCTCATCATTTATGGCAGCTGTGTCCCATGAAGTTGTAGGGAACACTGACTGAGTGAGTGTGGGGCCATCGCTCCTAGAGGAAACACAGGGTTAGACTCCTGTGGGTCTCTCTGATCACAGCACTTTCATCAACTGATAAATGCACACTTATTCTATGTGTCTTTGTATAGCGACACTTTACTTAATATACATTATCGATTTTTTTTAATGTTGGACTCATGGCCAGCAGCATGATAACTCACGCCCGAATGAAGCTTATCTGACACCCATATGTTCTCCCTAAGGCACAGCACAGCCTTCCTGAACTTAGGGACACTAAACAGCACCTCAGCTCTAGGCTTGGGGACATTTTAAACAGAGAAATCACCAACAATAAGCAGGAAAATGTGAAAAATGTGACACTAAATAGACTGAAAAGGACCGAAGCAAAAAGGCAGAGTCACTATGTTCAACCTCAGTTGGGAACATACATGTAGGGCCACTCAAATTTTTCTCTGTCCTCCACACCCCACAAATGACCACAGAAGCAGCGTGGATGGTGGCTGTGGTCCTACATGGAAACTGTGGTGAGCAGGGGAATTCACAAAGCCATGAATAATGAGGATCGACGGAATGTGCGTGGATCACAGCGCCGGCCTCCCCAGCTTTGCAAAAATCATACCTGTGAGGTAAAGTTAGAGGAGTTTTATGACTATTTGAGCTGAAGCAAGTATGGGAAGAATGACATTATTCACGAATAGGGAGAGTGACTGTAGAGGAAACCAGCTGACTCTCACTGTCTGAAAGGGTTGGGCCAGTTCCCAGCCCCCCAGACAGCTCATGACCCAGTCAGGCCGGTTTTCCAGCCTGAGGGACTGCCCTTGGCTGTTATCTCGACTCAACTGACGGCCCGCAAACTCTCCCACCTCCCACAATACACATCGGGCAACAGCCACAATGGCCGGTGGTCAGACTGACCCCCTGTACCTGGGAACAGCCCCGTCCCTTACCTAACCCCTTGTGCCAGCTCACATCCTGAAACCCTGAGGCACCTGCCCAGAAGAGTAAGAGACTAACGCCTCCCCTGCCCCTCACAAACCCTGCACTTCTTCTTTTAAAAACCCCACTCTTGCCTTCCCCCGCTGCTGCAGTGAACCCCACCCGGGCCATCTGCAAGCGCTGCACCAAATGAAGGCACTTGGGTCAGATCATCCGGTTCCTCCCACCTCTATTTCTTGCGCATTTCTAACACTCTCCTGGTTCCGAGCTAGAGATAATGTGCTACAACTGTGGCTGGAAGAGTTCTAGAAATAAGGATGAATTTTCAGGCTGTGAAGCGTACTATACTATACCAGTAACTACAGATTACTGAAGGAGGCAGGTATCTGTTTTCCCTTCAAAACCTTAATATCAGAAAAGATACCCATCTACCTGGAATAGCTGAAAGAAGCAGTTCCCAAACATTTTCAATCGTATGACTTATAAGGAGTTTTTAATAGCAGTTTTCATCCTATGTTCCTGATGTTCTGGGGGTATGTAATAAATGTCTAAACTGATAGTTCTGATGGTGATTATTTAATCTTGAAGGTTGGATGAAAATGGTAAAGTGTGCATCAGCTTCTCTTTGGCAGAATGCTTCCCAGGTGTTAGCTGGGGGCTCCCAGCTCCTTGGAGATCTCGCACCCCCACTTTACAGCCTCTGAGAGGGCAGAGCCTCACTCCCTCCAGAGTTCAGTGGGTTCCTGGCAGTTTGCTTCTTTATGTTTCTCTCTTTCTTTCCACCCCTGTGCTTTCCACACTGCGACTTCTGGGCATTGGCTAGTCCTGCCTGTAAAAATCAGGAACTGACTTCTGTCCTTTACCCAAAGTTACTTGCCTCAGGCATTTCACAAGTTCATCATCTGCAAAGATGTCTTTGAGGGTCCGGTCAAGGGGAGGGAAGACACAGGGGTGTGTGACCTCCTGCCCTGTTGTCTCCACCCCTCTTTGGTTTCTACCTCTCCTCCTCTTGTAAGTGAATGACATTTTTTTTCCCCTTTTTTTCCGTAGGAAACAACCATGTCCAAGAGAGAAATGATCTTTTCTGTAATCTCAGGTATCTTTCCTATGTTTGCTTATGAGTTTTCCTCTTGCAGAGAGAAGTGGAGGAGTCCGCTATGCTAAGGGTTCACATTTGTTAAGCATGATTGGCTAAATAGGCTCATAAAGTTGAAGGTAATTTTGTAGTAGTGACGAGCCCTCATCTGAAGAATAAAGTGATTTTCCCTGCTAGTGTAACAGTCTTAGGAGAAGGGAGAAGCTGGGTGTGCCCGGAAGCTGAGGACTCAGGAAGGGCAGGACACTGGATCAGACAGACTGCAGCCCAGCCCAGCGGGGATGGTGGGATCGTGCTGATCGGCAGCATGGGAGAAAGAAATGGTTTGGGAAGAGGAGCGGGGAGGGGAGAGAAGAACTGAGTTAAGTGGGAAAGGGGCCTTATTTGTCTTACTTTTCCTTTCTAAGGCACCCCCTCACCCCCGCCACACACACACATTTTTATATCTCTGAAATTGTGATTAGTCTTATATTAGAAAGCTTCCTTCAATTGCGGTCAGCTGGGTGGTGGTCATGACCTTCTTTGGACACTTTCTGATAAGATCGGGAAAGTAACAGCACCAAAATCTTCTAGACTTGGTAAAATATGGTTCATGATGAATTGCAACTTGGGAGACTTATCTAAACTCTATCCTTAAAAAGAATCTAATTCAAGAGATTTCCAGGTATGGGAACCACAGAGAATAAAGCCACCTGTTTGCAGTATAAAGGGGCATCTATCTGTCAGGGAGGTTTCCTTAGGTCCAGGTGTTGGCAGAGGGAACTCTTGGCCCATGTTGTGCAGAAGAGCAGGGCCAAGGACCGGGTTAGACCAGGTGGGCCAAGCACAGCTGCATAAAGACAGTAAAAGCAGGAAGAGCCTCTCATAGGACGTAGTCTGCTTCTCGGACTGCTCAAGCCTGGCAAAGGTCACTGCTTCTATGAAGTACACGGAAAAGTTAGGTCTCTAAAGTGCTTTCCATTTCAGAAAGTTCTGAAGTCATTCGATTTTTCAATTTCAATCAGCTTGTGTGACTATAGATAAGTCCTTTTTGGACTTTAATCACTTCACCTATATGTGAGGGGGCTGGATCACATCTCCAAGATTCATTCCAACTCTGACCATTTCTAATTCCGTATCCTAATTTATGCTAATAAACATGATAGGCAGTGTTCCCCCAATCTTTTCTTTTTTAATCCTCACCCAAGGATACTTCCCCCCACCCCCCCATCGCTTTTAGAGAAACAGGATGGGAGAGAGAAACACTGATCTGAGAGAGAAGCATCAACTAGTTGCCCCCTGCACGTGCCTGGACTGGGAATCGTCTGCGCCCAGACCACCAGGGACCAGGCCCACAACCCAGGCATATGCCCCGACCCGCAGGAAATCGAACCTGTGATCTCTCGGTCACCAGATAATACTCTAACCAACTGAGGCACACAGGCCAGGGTAGTCCTCCCAATCTGAACCTCAGGGGAAAGGGGCATTTTAACCAAGAGGGGGCTTTGCTATCTGGACCTTTAGCAACAGTGGAGAAATCAGGATTTTGTTGGTGGTGGGAGCACAGTTTGGGACAGACAGGTCTTTTGGTGTCCCTCATGTCACACTGATACAGGATAAGTTTTAGGACTGATCTAGGGCTTAGAGTATAACAGAACTTAAAACATTTTAATTAATATGTAAGCCTAGCTTTTCAAACTAAAATCCACCAATGATTTCACTAAAAACAATATTTTTACGTTTCTTGGCTTTTTCTCCGCAGTAGTTTTCGAAAAGGCTTTCGGGAACCCCCAGCTGTGGCAGGCAGGGCTGTCCTTATCTTTCGGTTGTAGGCACCTTCAGATGTGGGCGGGGTTTCCTTCACCAGTAGCAGCTGAGCGCCTGCAGAGGGCCTGGGCCCTTTGCTGGGTAAGAGGGCCCAAAGATTAATGGGAATGGTCCCCTCTCTCAGAAGACGGGCAACAGATACAAGAAAGCTTGAAGGAAGTGACACCTGGACAGGGTATTGGACAGAGGGTGTGAAGGAGCAAATAAAATGAAGGTGAGTGCATTCCAGATGGACAGGATGAGCAAAGGCCTCCAGGTATGGGAAGAGCAGCTGAATATGTCAGGGTCCAGGCCGAGAGGGTGAAGGTGGTATGCACAGGTAGGCAGGGAAGCTTGAGAAGGGCCTGTATCTCAGCTAAGGAGTTTGGACTTATCCTGAATGCATGGGGGGAGGTGGACTGGTGTCACTGAAGATATTTCAGCAGAGGGAGGGACATATTCCAGTACCCTAGCAGCAGGGCAGCGACTGGATTAAAGAATAAAGTTCTTTCAAGTCCTCACTTCTGAACCAAGGGCCCTCAGGACAGTCACGGACACAACCACCAGGAAAGGACGGGAGCCCTGTGAAGCACAGAAGGTGAGAGCCGGGGTGTTGGGTGTTTCATCTCAGGTTAAACAAAAAAACGTGGCTAATGAATCGCATTGGGCCTCAGCTTACCTTGATCAGACTAATCAATGGCTTTGGGCCTCAGGGTCAGTGATCTCCTCAGGGAGGGCTTGTCTCCCTGGACCAGGAGAGCTCTCCCTGCCTTATGGCCCACAGCACCCTGGACGCTGTCTCCTGACAGCCACTCGTGTTCAGTGCCCGTCGTCCCCTCAGGACGCTCCGCTCCCGGAGAGCAGGAATGTTTGCCTTTCTGATTCAGTGCCGTCTACCCAGTTGCTGGCCCGGTGACTGGCTCCAGCAAGTGCCCAGTAAGTGTCTCTTGAATTAAGAACAAGAGTCACACAGAAGGTATGATCAGAGAAGGGAGCCGGGGGAATATGGTTTTCTTTCTGGTAGATCACGGTGGGTGAAACCCAGAGGCGGGAGAGTCAGCTGAGAGAGGAAAGGCTGCTCACCGGCTAGGGACTTCACTCCGGCCTTTGTTTCCCCGTTGGTGAGGTGAGGTATATGGACAAAACAATTGCGAGCGTTTCTCCTTCTAATCCTAACCTTTTATGCATGAAAAAGTAGTCTTTGCCTGCCACTGTCCTCTCTCCAGGACTTCTGTGATCAGAAAGACATGGCAATAGGCAACTAAAGAAAAACATCATTATTGTAGCCCAGGATATTGAAGGATTCTTATAAAGTTGCAAGAGATTTAACCAGAGAGGCAAGATCTGGACTGTTTGGAATATGTTCTGAAAAAGGAATATTTACTTTTATAGAATGCATTAAACTGAGTTCCAGTTACTTTTATAAAAAGCAAAATGCTGTTTGAGAAGAGAAAGAGAAAGTTTGTGAGAGAGAGAGAGAGTGTGAGAGAGAGAGGGGCAGAGACAGAGAGAGGGGGAGAGAGAGAGAGGCAGCTCTGCCTTGCTGGCAGACAGAGCCTGGAGGAGCCACTGCCAGGACCCTTCCCCCTGTGCCGTGCTCACGGCGGAGCTGTGGGGAGGTGCTGAGTGGGAAGACTTACTTCTCTGAGGCAAAGAACCCAACCAGCAACTAGTAAGCTACTCACCGGAGGTCTCTTCCAGATGAACTGGATGGGGAACTTCTGGCTATAAAAGAGAGAGGTCTCATCCGGTGGGAACTCAGGATCCACGTAAAGAACCTTCTTTTCTAGACATTTCTTGTGAAGCTGCTCAAATGTCTTCTCTTTCACGCCGATGATAGGAAAATTGCGGCTGATGATGGCTGAATAGATGCCACTTGGATTGCCGCCCCCCGCCATGGTGGTCTTGCCCTGGGCTGGCGGGGGAATCGGCCCTGGGGACCGGGGCTCAGCCCCAGTCTGTGGGGCCACAGACGGGCTAATGACGGTCGGCATGGCAGGCAAATGTGGAAGGGACAGGTTTTTAAAGAAAACACGATACAGCTACCTTCAAGGAAAGGAAGCGACCACAAAGGGGAAGTCGGAGTGATTCTGTCACCTGAGAGAAAAATGTCCACATCCAATTCAAAGTTTAAAGCCCATCAGAAAGTCGTCCAGCTTGCGTTCGTCTTAAAAACTGGTCTGTGATCCCGAAGCCATGAGTTTCCCTGAGGAAGGTGCGCCAAAGGATTTAGGCCCCGGTTTCCACCTGGGGGGCTCCCACCAGCAGCATGCATGCCAGAGGGAGAGAAAGAGAGTGAGGGTTGTGTTTCAGTGGCCTGAGGAGGCTTGAGCCAGGAAAACTAAAAATAGACACGAAAGATCATGAGTACGAGAGCAAAAGCAAGGCGAGCGTGCAGCTTGACTGCGTGGTCAGAGAAGAAGGGCTTGGCTAGGGACGTTTATGTGTCGCTGCTAAGCGCTGGTGTCAGGGAATGAAAGGGAAATATCTGAGTACGTTGAGCAGTGAAAACTGGCACAGAACTGCTGATGTGTTATTGAACTGGCCGTTTTACAGAGTATCAGATTGGTGGCCACCAAATTGTGGCAAGACATTATCGAAAAAAGCTAAAAAGGGTGAGATACTGAATTCTAGGAGGATTCTAGGCATTTTTGAGAGTATGGTTTTTACTTTCTAAAACTCTAGGATATCAGAACATTTCCAAATTGGATTTGGTATCTCTTCTAGAATGTTCTGGTGTCAGCATTGAGTGGAACTGTCCGGGTGGAATATGCCACTCAGCAGAGTGCTCAGTTGTCTCTTCTGGCCCACTTGACCTAGCCACCTCTCGGACCTCCCCACCCCCAGAGTAAACACTGGGACCGAATCTGTCACAAAAAGTGCCCCTGAATATCAGTTCCCCGGGCACACCACGTTAGTCATCTGAGTCAGCACTGGGATTGGATGCTGAACCAGGTTGGTGGTCAAGTCCCAGGATGTCATTCCAAAGGAGTTGGCTTCCCGGCTCTTGGTTGGGAGCCCAGTGGCTCTGG
Source organism: Macrotus californicus (assembly GCA_007922815.1). Classification (NCBI taxonomy): domain Eukaryota; kingdom Metazoa; phylum Chordata; class Mammalia; order Chiroptera; family Phyllostomidae; genus Macrotus; species Macrotus californicus. Next base: position 62,846 of record VMDR010003136.1, read on the forward strand.
GGAGGGGAAATTCTTGCCTGCCCTCCACCTTTTCTTCTACCAACAGTAGCTTCGATTCAGGCTGAAAGGAAATGGCCACATCCCAAGTGTGACTGAGTGGATGCTTGTCCCAGACTGCCGCCCTGCCTGCTCCCAAGGTTAGAGGCTGTGAGGGGAAAGGGAAGTGACAGCTGACATAGGGAGTACTACCAGGCTCGCGACCCCTGCGGTTGCGGTTTTGAGGAGCCCTGTGTCTGGAGCTGCACCTTGTAGGAGCCATCAGCGTGTCCTTCTGGTCCTCTGAGGAAAGGCCCAAAGATTTTTACTGCTGCTCTTGGACAGGCAGAGAGAGAAGGGCAGCCCCTGAAGGCTGACTGCCTCGCTTCAGAGTCTGGGCCTGCTGCTCACTGGCTGTGCCTGTGTAACTTTCACTGAGTTACTTCTTTCTTTTTTCCTGTGGCTCAGTTTTCTCACCTATAAAATGGGTATAATGATAGCCATTCTGCTATGCAGTTGTAAAAATTAAGGTTTGTGAAACATTTAAAATAATGCCAGGATTGCCTTAAGCACTCACTAAATGAGATTGTTAGAGATGACCCGAACTTCCTATTACTCGGAGGTCAGATCAGGTTGAATGACGGTCACTCATTGGAGAAAATCAGCATGCACTCTGTGGCATGAACGCCTTCCACGTGCACAGCCCTGGCACAGGTGTGATCTGCCCAGGACTGCGTGGTCACCGCATCTCCAATCAGAGGCATGTCTGTCTGCCTACACTAAAAAAGGCCTCTAAAAAGAATGTCCCCCACCCTCAAGCTCACCAATGGCCTGGACAGCAACCGGGGGGAGGAGTTTCCTTCCCTGTCTTCATATGATTGAGCCCCAGCTCAGTGCTCTGGCCATTCCACCTTGAAGTTCCCAGCACTGACCCACATTTTATTGTTTGTATTTACTGAGCTTCCTGTCTGCCTGCAAGACTAAGTTCTGCGAAGGTGGAACTGGGTCCCTATTCCACTCTCAGGGTTAAGCATCTATAGAAGGCTCTTAATAAAAATGTGTTGTATTTCTGCTGAATGAAATTTTCCTATGCGAGGAGAAGTTTCTTACACTTCTTATTGCTTGGCCAATGCAATAAAAGTTTCTTGGATGATTCACCCCTGGGGGAGGAGCTGCCTCTGGGCCACACACATGTTGATCTTTCTGTTTCTCAGCTGCCTAAGCCAGCTCCACCTGTTAGTAACTAAGACGAGTATGTGACACAGATGGGTCTCTAATCATAGAAGGATGGGAATATCAAACACACAGAGTGAGTGCTATTTGTTTTGCTCTACCAGTTGCTGTGGACAAATTAACCCCCTCTCAGATTAGCAGGTCCAAACTCAGGGTTTATTCAGCTATCCAACTGTAGAAGTGCATGCTATCAGGGAAAAATCCAATCTGAGCCCATGAACAAAGCGCAGAAAATGAGCATATAAACAGCTGCATGTTTCAATTTCCAGAAGCTTTTTCCAGGATAAAGAACTAATTAAAAAAATTTTTTTTTTAAATCTGTTGATTAATTTTAGAGAGAAGAAGATGGGGGGAGCAAGAAATGTCAATTTGTTATTTCACTCACTTTTATTTTTTAGATTTTATTTATTTATTTTTAGAGAGAGGGGAAATGAGGGAGAGAGAGAGGGAGAGAAACATCAAAGTGTGGTTGCCTCTCACATACCCCCCAACTGGGGACCTGGCCCACAACCCAGGCATGTGCCTTGACTGGGAATCCAACTGGCAGCCCTTGGTTCTCAGGCCAGCGCTCTATCCACTGAGCCACACCAGCCAGGGCTGGTGTTCCACTTATTTATGCATTTGTGGTTTGATTCTTGTATGTGCCCTGACCGGGGATTGAACCCACAACCTTGGCATTTTGGGACAACACTGTAACCAACTAAGCTACCCGGCCAGGGCAAAGAACTAGCTTTTATAAAATATTTTAGTCAAGGTTACGCAGTATCTGTGGCTGGAATGATTTCTATTGCAACAAAAAGGCCAGCTGATGGCTCTGTATCACTATCTTTTCCATCAATAAATACTGCTTTGATTCAATGCTGTTGGAAGCAATGTACTTGCTTACAATTATAATAACACCTTGCATTCATTAAGAACCTAGTGTAGGCCAGCTACATCACATGGTTTAAAAAATTTCTAATTTAAAAGTAATTTTAGACTGATGAAAATATTGAAAAGGTAGTGTAGAGTTTCTGTATACACTTTACCCAGCTTCCCCTAATGTTTATATCTTACATAACCACGGCACAACGATCAGAACTGAGAACTTCATGTTGGCATAATTCTATTAACTAAACCACAAGACATATTGGGATTTCTTCAGTGCTTCCACTATTGTTATTTTTTTTTCTTCCGTTGCAGGATCCAAATTAGGATCCTGATTGCATGTGGCATAACTCCTTAGTATTCTTCGATCTCTGACAGTTCCGCAATCTTTCCCTCTCATGACCTTGGCACTTGTGAGGTTATATTGTAGAATGTCCCCCCCCCGAGTTAAACTTGTCTGCTGTTTTCACATGGTCAGGCTAAGGCTATGGATTTGGGGGGAGCATGTTACAGAGGTAACGTGCCCTTCTCATTAAAGGGTATCCAGAGGTCCATGATATTGATGTCTTTTATAACAGGTGATGTCAGCCTCGATTCCTCAGCCAAGGTGGTGCCTATCAGGTTTCTCCAAAGTCAAGTTACTATTTTTTCCTCTCCACACACATAGAAAATATTTAATTTGTACAACAACCCTGCAGGTTTGATTAATTCCATTTTATGACTGAGGAGACTTGAGATATTGGCTGTATTTTACAGTTAAGTCATGGAAACTCATAGAGTTTTGGAGATTATCTCTTTTGTTTAACAGATGAGGAAACCAAGGCCTAGAGAGATTAAATGACAAGGCAAAGATCACTCAGCTCATTTACTGCAGAACCAAACTAGACCCTAGGCCTCCTGATTTCCAGTGAAGGCATAAAGGCCTGACCAAGACTCCAATAACATGAATTAGACAGAAGATCTCCGGGCCCTTGCATGTAGGTAGTTGGGGCTTCCCTATTCCTAGCTCTGATTGGAGAGGAATCTAACACCATCAGCCCTGCTGGAAACAACTGTCAAGGAGCAGCTGCCTAGTTCTGGCTGGCCTTGCCGTGGCTCTACAGTCTTTAGCAAGGCTGGTCACGGGGTGGGCAGATCTGATATCAGATGCCAGTGTCTCCTTTATTTCTCCTGGAATGCCAGTTAAACGGCCTCATAGTCTGTGGTTAATGTGTTTTTCTGTTTCCAGTGGAGCTGCTGTTGTCTTTCTAGTCCCTGAGCTGAGAAATTATTTTAGTCTAGAGTGCCCCCGCTGGAATTGTGCAAGGATTCCAAGGATTTGGTGCGTGGAACCCTTAAAAGCAGAGTGGAATGCCTTGGTACTGTCACAGGAATTCCACGACTAAGAAAGCTCTTAGATAGGATGGCCAATTAGGAGCTAGAAACCGCTAAGCTCCAGATATTTATGCGTTTTGACTGTGTTTCTGCTGCCTGTTATTATAATGACCTGATCCTGAAAGGGATGTGAAAAAGTACAGGAATTCTGCACACAGACCAGACTCTAGAACTGCAGTCTTTCCTACGGCTTTGGTGATCTGGTTGGTGAGTTTTAGTTAACCGGGATACAAGGTGCAGGACATCTCTAAGGCAAAGCTATGGTGACAAGCTGTGCTTTCCGCTCCAGGGAGCGTTTAGGTGAATGGCCTGGTCCGGGGCTCTCATAGTGTTGATACCTGAGATTGTGACTATGGAGCTTACTTAGTTCTGAAGTGAACTGTACCCCAGGATATAATCAACCCTACGGGCCAGTCTTAAATGAAACCAGCCTCCTTGGGCAGGCAATGTCTTGGTACCTAGTCTAACTAGAATCCACATCCTGGTTTCACTTCTGTCAGGAGCTGACCACCCAAGAACACCAGAGCCAGGATCTGATCTGTGGGATGACTTAGATCTGGGACAAAAAGGAAGGTGACCACACTGGCCTTCCAAATGTGTGAAGGACTTTCCCTGGCCACTCTCCAGGGTATCTGTCCTAAATAAATGACCACCATAAAGATGTATTCTATCTCTCAGTGTACATAGCATCCTGAAGGCTCCCTGGTCAGCTCCTGTGGTCAGACAAGACCTCTGTGGTGCAGGGTCAGGAGCTGCTGGCCTGGTGCTCAGAGGATGGTATGTGTGTTCCCTAAAGTAGAGAATTTGGCTTGGCCCAGCATTTCTCGGGTGAAGAGCAGCTGATCTGCTGAAGATTATGAAGCAGTCTGCAGCACCAGAAATTTTCTTGTACTGGAGTTCATAATTAACTCCATTTTTTCATCCTATTTACATACCACAGCTTGTAAGTCTTAAACCAAAATTTTAAAAAAGTATATTTTATTAATTACACTATTACAGTTGTCCCATTTTTCTCTCCCCTTTATGCCCCTCCAACAGGCAGCCCCCCTCCATCCAGCAATCTCCTGCTCTTAGTTCATGTCGTACATATAAGTTCTTTGGCTTCTCCATTTCCTATACTATTCTTTACCTCCCCCTGTCTATTTTGTACCTACCAATTATGCTTCTTATTCCCTTACCTTTTTCCCAGTTTCTACCCCCATTACTCCCTTCACTGATAACCCTCCGTGTTATCTCCATTTCTGTGATTCTGTTCCTGTTCTAGTTGTTTACTTTGTTTTTGTTTCAGCTTTGTTTCGGCTTCGGTTTTTTAGGTTCAGTCATTGATAGTTGTGAGTTTGTTGTCATTTTACTGTTCATAGATTTGATCATCTTCTTTTCCTTAGACAAGTCCCTTCAATATTTCATATACTATGTGCTTGGTGATGATGAACTCCTTGAACTTGACCTTATCTGGGAAGCACTTTATCTGCCCTTCCATTCTAAATGAAAGCTTTGCTGGATAGAGTCATCTTGGATGCAGGGCCTTGCCTTAAAGACTTTGAATACTTCTTTCCAGCTCCTTCTTGCCTGTAAGAATTTTTTTTGAAAAATCAGCTGAGAGTCTTATGGGCACTCCTTTGTAGGTAATTGTGTCCTTTTCTCTTGCTGCTTTTAAGATTCTCTCCTTATCTTTAATCTTGGGTAACTTAATTATGATGTGTCTTGGTTTGTTCCTCCTTGGATCCAACTTCTTTGGAATTCTCTGAGCTTCTTGGACTTGCATGTCTATTTCCATCACCAGATTAGGGAAGTTTTCCTTCATTATTTATTCAAATAAGTTTTCAATTTCTTGCTCTTCCTCTTCTCCTTTTGATACCCCTATGATTTGGATTTTGGAACTTTTAAAGTTGTCCCAGGGGTTCCTCAGCCTCTCATCAGTTTTGTGAATTCTTGTTTCTTCATTCTGTTCTGGTTGGACATTTATTTCTTCCTTCTGTTCCAAATTGTTGATTTGAGATCCAGTTTTCTTCCCTTCACTGTTGGTTCCCTGTATATTTTCCTTTATTTCACTTTGTACAGCCTTTACTTCTCCCTTTATTTTGCAACTGTACTCAATCACTTCTGTGAGCACCCTGATTACCAGTGTTTTGAACTGTACATCTGATAGGTTGGCTATCTCCTTGTCGCTTGGTTATTTTTCTGGAGTTTTGACCTGTTCTTTCATTTGGGCCATATTTCTTTGTCTTGGAGCACCTGTTATGATGTAAGGGGCGGAGCATTAGGTATTGGCCAGGGCGGGACAACCCACTTCACTGCATACTGGCACTGTATGTGTGGGAGGGGTCAGAGAGGGAACAACGTCACTTGCTCAGATCTTACCCCACTTTCAGTCACCTCCCCTGCTACCCACAAGCAAATTGGGCCCTTCTGGTGCTGATACCTGGGTGAGTGGGTTTGTGTATATTCTAGGACCCTGTGGGTCCCTCCAACGGACTCTCCTGTAAGACTGGCAGTTTCTCCCACCACAGCAACCCCCACAGGTTTTACAGCCAGGGGTTTTGAGGGTTTATTTCCCTGTGCTGGAACCCTGGGTTGTGCAGTCTGTCTCGCTCCCCAGTTGCTCTTTCCGGTTTATCCACACACAAATTTGGTACCACCCGGTCCTTCAGCTGCCGCCTTGCTGCATTCTCTCTGTCCCGACTGCCAGTCTCCACCTCGCCTACCAGTCTGGATGAATGTTTCTTTTTTTACTTCTTGGTTGTCAGACTTCCATAAGCTTGATTTTCCAGTAGTTCTGGTTGTTTTTTGTTTTAAAATTGGTTGTTGTCCTTCTTTTGGTTGTGAGAGGAAGCAAAATGTACCTACCTACACCCCCATCTTGGCCAGAAGCCCAAATTCCAAACTCAAACCAAACTTTTCCAAACTATAAGATATTATAGAGAATGGCCCCGCACCATTTTTTAAAAACTTTTTTTTGAAAGAGTTTAAAACTTATAGGAAACCTGAAAATATAGTATAGACAGTTACTGTATATGCTTTGCCTAGATTCTTCAATTGTAATATTTTAACACATATTGCCTGTTTTCTCTCTTTGTCTCTATCACTGCCTTATAAATTTTCTTCTGAGCCACTTAAGAGTAAATTAGAAATATAATGGCCCATTACCATTTAATACTTCAGTATATATTTCCTAAAAACAAGGAAATTCTTTTATATAATCATAGTACTACCCTTCAAATTAAGAAAATTAGCCTGTAATCAAAAGGTCCCATTCAAATTTTGGAAGCTGTCCCAATAATGTCCTTTATAGGTCCAGAAGTCAGCCCAGGATCACATGTCTATTGGCATGTCTTTTTAGTGCCCTTGTTCAAACTGGAACAGTTTCTCAGATCAGTTTTTGTAAACTTCACATCCCTCAAACTGGTTTGTTTATTTTAAGTTTTACTTAAAGGAGCCTTGGCTGGCATGGCTTAGTGGATTGAATGCCAGCCTGCAAACCAAAGGGTCACAGGTTCGATTCCCAGTCAGGGCACATGCCTGGGTTGCTGGCCAGGTCCCCAGTAGGGGGCTCGTGAGAGGCAATCACACATTGATGTTTCTCTCCCTCTCTTTCGCCCTCCTTTCCCCTGTCTGAAAATAAATAAAATCTTAAAAAATGTTTTTACTTAAAGGAAATCAGTAAATATTTAATCAAAAACATTGCTCTATATTGATACATATAGACTGTTATTCTAATGGTTGCATAATATTCCACTGCATGAAAGGACTATATTTAACCAATCCTCCGGTAAAGGACATTTAGCTTATTTCTAGTTTTCCACAGTATAAACCACATTGCAATTAGTAGCTCTGAGTGATTTATCTGAAGTGGGATGACTGGATTAGAGCATGCAAATTTAAAATTTTGATGCGATTACCAGATTGCCATCCTGAAAGATTACATTGACTTCAGGTTCCATCAGTGATTCACAGGAATGCCTCTGCCTCACACCAACATCAGCACTGAACATTTTTACTCCTTTTAATTTTCGCCAATCAAGCAAAAAAAATCATTTATTTGATTATTAGTGAGACTGAGCATCTTTCATGCTTATGTCATCTATTTCAATTTTTTTGTGTGTGAATTGCTTTTGCCCGTATTTTTATAGAGCAGTTTCTGTTTTTAAACTGATTTGTCAACTCATTCCTTGGCACTTAAGTCTTGAGGGAAAGATACATTACATGTTCAATTTAGAGGCTTGTTTGAAGCTCTGTTTAAGTGGTTCTAGTTTGTTACATAAAATCCAATTTCCTGAGAAAACACATCAAGAAGTATAAGGTAACAGAACACCTGTAGGCCAGCTCAGCCCCACACCGCTTTCCAGCATATAGCTTCAGAAATAGGAGGTGGGTAAATGTGAGAAGCAGCAAGAGCAGAACACAATGAAAAACACCCAGGCTATATTTCTCTCCACTCAGTGTCTCCAGTGAAATGTTTCAGTGTAGCTCTGGGTCAGGACAGAGCAGTTCCTCACTAACTTAACTCTAGTAGTTCTTCATTTCTTCCTCCAAAAACATTTTAAATGAAAGAATAGACATGAATCAATGTTGACATGAGTACAGGTCTTAATTATTCAGCTTTAAATGCTATTAAAAACCATCATTTTTAGTAGGTAAGAGCACACAGTTTTGAGGTTAAGCCTTACTGTAGGCTGGCAAGGGAAATTTGAAGCTGGGAAATACAACTTCAACTAATACAGGCTTCTTCCTTTCTCCTTAATTGCAAAACTTACAGAAACAGGGGCCAAAAATCTGCATATGTCTCCATGAGCTTATATATGGTGTAGAACTCAAATCTCAACTGATACAATGAAATGTGTCCATGAGGAAATGCACTATGTTTACTGCTTCTGGAGGAAAGAGTCCTATGTCAAAAAAGTAAATCAGAAACAAATATATTCAATTCTTACTTTTTAATCAATCAAATCCATTAGTTAACCAATTACAGTCGATAGTTACTCGAAGCCGAGTATAATAGTACTCTGGCAGCTGTAAGACAAATATAACATGCTCTTGAGGAACACACAGTCTAGTCGGGGAACAAGGCAGACAAACCTGAAACCTAAGGCATGATCCCTGAGAATGCTAAGTAGGAACACGTTATACCTGGGGCAGGATTTCAGAGAAGGGGATAATCACTGCTCAGGGTATGGGGGAATGAGTGGGGGTGTTAAGGTCGTTGGAAATGCTTAACGGAAAAGTTGGATTTGACTTGGGCCTTGACAGATGGCCAGACGTGCCTATGCAGAGGGAAAGGCGTAAGGGTTGGGGCCCAGGGAACAGAAGGCATACAGGTGGCAGTTGGCAAATTTGCTAAGTGGAAAAAGCCTGATAAGAAAATGTGCGCGTTGGAGCGCTGAGGACACGAGGCTGCCCCGCAGATGCTGTGGCAGGCGGAAGGAAGGTACTGGGGGCTCCAGAGCAGGGAGCATCCTGAGGAACGGGTATGTTGTATTGTTCTATCCCAAGGAAGCCATGCTGGAGCCAGAGGCAAAAGGAGAACTCAGTAATCCTGATCCTGTCTGTATTTAAAATTTTGATATATTGTTCATCATGGATTTTTTTACATTAATTTTGATTTTTAAAGATGTTACATTTAAATATAATTTATTTTGGTTGCCATGTTTTTTTGTACCCACAGCAAGTTTGTTGAAGTCATGTGTTCTACTTCTGAGGTTCAGTGTGGGGACATGCTATTTATTTTATTATTATTAATTATAGCTCATTCATGTTACAAGAATTCTTTACTTGGTAGACAGTATTTAATAAAAACAATTAAGAAATTAGAATTTTAAGGAGATTAATTAGGAACTTTGGAACCCAAAAGGCATGACGGGAAAGGAACGCTTTGTACTCCTGCGTCCACCTCTAGGCAGAACAGCTCCGTCTGTCGGCAGCGTGTGCAGTGCACGCAGGAAAGGGCTGTTCTGCCCACGTCTGAGGGGTGAAAGGTAATGGTGAGGGGTACGGGCTGCCGTCCACTTGGAGATGGGCCTCCAGTGACTCAGCTGCTGTCGCCAGAGCGACTCCGCTGCACGGCCAGAGGCAAGCTTCCACAGATGGGCCACACTAGACGGGCTTGGCCCGCATCTCACACGAAATAAGCCCATCCTGCCATGCTCCAAGGGAAGCCACTCAGCAGGCCACAGACCTTACTACAAGGCTGAGAAGCCACGGAAGACACGTGGACTCCGTCAGGGTCTCAGGGCTCCCTGCAACGACAAGAGGGCTGTTCGACGCAAGGAGCGTTACTAATACGTCTGAAACGTGAAATCTGAAATCTGTTGTTCGTCAGTAAACCGATGACAATGGAAGATTATTTTCAGCCAGAGAAGTCAATAACTGGGCGACACAAATCTCGAAAAAAAGGCCAAAGGGAAGTTTGAAGGGTGCAGGCTGCTCCCTGCACTCACCACCAGATGCGCCTGTCATTTAATGTGGACCTCCCAGTCAGTCCCAATGTGCAGTGACAGCTTCTCCAGGCTCAGGGTGGACGTTTCGGCACAATATGTAAAAGCCACAGGCTGATCTTTACCACCTAAATATCAAGACAACAAAAGGGAAAATTTGATAAATATCTAAGAAAAAACAAACCCTTTTTCTTTGTATCTGAAATGTTTCTGACTGTCATAAAACCTTCTACTCAACTTAAGAGAATTTGACCTACCACTTTTACCCATATAATTCCTTGAATTTTTTAAACATGATACACTCCATTGTTTTGAATGCAAGATTGGCTGAAAATAAACTGTAAGGAACAAAGTGATTTGTCCAAGAAATTCAGGTTAGAAATGATATATCTCATCCTATGCCATTTAAGAAACTCTATAAACTTGAGTAGGGCTTCAGATATCTACAGTTTTAAAAAAATATTCAGAGGAGCCACAATATTATTTCAAGCCCAAGTTAATTTCCCCTAGAAAAATATCAGCAGCTCACAGTGAGCAGGAAGACCAGCTCAGCAGAAGCAGGATGGCCTTGCCCCCAGATACCAGTGCGTTTGACCTCCACCAGAAAGCGCAGAGCCCACTGGCTAAGCACATTGTATCAGCTTCAGGGCTAATCGCCTCTTGAGATACTTCCATGTTTACAAAAGCAAACAGGCTGTTTCCTCACCAGCTGAGTGGGTGGTCACAGAAGATGGCTGCCGCCTGAGACCAAGGACAAAGATCTGCTCCACCACACACTCGCTGGCGTAGTGACCCCTCTCGTCGGCACAACTGAAATAAAAATAAAAGGCATTAGGAAAAGAAGAGAAAGGGGTGTGGACTGGTCACCAGGTCTGACACCCCAGCCTTGTTAGTTCCCCTCCCTTCTTTTCCTGTGGAAGCCTGGGCCATATCCTGGTCTTGTTTCCTAGGACGAAGACATGGAAACAGGCAATTCGACATGCTGCGGGCTAAGTAACCAGTAGCCCAAACAATCTCTCTTTTTAAATAAGTCATTTGGAGAGAAATCACCTAAGGACATGGAAGTTGCAAGTGTGACTTGGACACGGCAATCAAATTTTAAGAAATCGGATGCTTAATGAATTGTTGAATGGATGCATAAACGGGACTAATGCGGACTTGAATTCTTCTTAAAAAATTTTTTTTGGAGGGGGAAGGAAGGAAAGATGGAGACAATAAGGAAGAGGGGTTCATGGAGTGATTGAAAAAAGCATGCCAGGAAACTCTAGATCAAGATGGTGACATAAGAGGTTCCTGAATTTCCTTACTCCCACAGATGAAAAGCTACACATGGAGCAACTCCCTTTGAGAGAAATCCAGAAACTAGCTGACTCCTGCATGTCTGGTGGCTGAAAAAATACCCACATCAAGACAGGTAGGAAAGGCTGAGACACATTCTCTCCACAACCCCCACCCCCAGCACAGTGCCATACAATTGGGAGGGAACCTCAACTCCCAGCTTCTCCCTGAAGAGTGAAGGGTTTGGACCACACTTCAAGCACCCCAACTTTTGAGAGTCCCACCTGAGGAATGGGCCTCCAAATCACCTAGTGCTGAAAGCTAACAGGGTTTATGTTCACCAGTCCTGCAGGGTTATACAGAGACACACTTGTTGATGGGCGTGCTGTAGCTGTCTCCCCAGGGCTCAGCACAACGGGAGCAGGCAAAAATGCCCATTTCCCAGTTTCTCCCTGGAAGGGGTTTGACTGCAGACTTCTACAGCTACTGCCTGGGCACCCAGCTTCCAATCAGATTACATCTCTGTGCTGACTGCACTCCCCTCTCTGGAACAATGGTGGGTCTTCGTACATCCTCAACTGCTGGCAGCCACTAACAACAAAGAAGGCAGTTTGGATAATCACAAAAGCTTGAGAGGCAACCAGGAGCTCAGGCAGGGCTGATTGATGAAGTTCATGTCCTATACAAAATCAGTCTGTTAGGACTGCAAGAGGTAGATGTTTTATCCAATGTGTAGAAACTAACACAGAGTGTCAAGGAAAAAACAAGGGAGTTTCTTCTAAATAAAAGAACACGATTAGTCTACAGAAACTGACCCTAATGAAATAGAGACAAGTAATTTACACAACAGGGAGTTCAAAATAATGGTGACAAAAACACCAAGGTCAGAAAGAAATTCTCACTCTGAATGAACAGAGTGAGAATTTCAACAAAGTGATACAAAATATTCCAAAAGTGCCAAACAGAAACCATAAAGCTGAGGAATGCAGTAACCAAACTGAAAAAAAAAAAATCAATAAAGGGTTTCAACATCAGATCAGATCAAGTGAAAGAAAGGATCGCTGAACTCAGACACAGGGCAGTGGAATTCATCCAATCAGAGGAGCAAAAAGGAAAAAGAGTAAAAAAGAGTGAAGATAGCTTAAGAGACTTATGGGACACCATGAAGTGGACCAACATATGCATTATCGCCATTCCAGAAGGAGAAGAGAAAAGGGCAGAAACACTACGGAAATAAATATGGCTAAAAACTTCCCTAACCTGAGAAGAGAAACAGACATCCAGATCCAGGAATCCCAGTGAGTATCAAAAAAGATAAATCTAAGGAACTCACAGTAAGATTCATTACAATTAAATTGTCAAATGTTTAAAACAGAGAATCTTAAAAGCAGCAAGAAAAAAGTAACTTGTTAGGTACAAGTACACCTCATAAGACAATCAGTGATTTTTTAAACTTTTTTTTATTGTTGTTCAAGTGCAGTTGTCTCCATTTTCCCTCCACCACTGTCCCCACCCCAGTCATCCCCACCTCCCACTCATGATCCCAACGCCCCTTAGTTTTGTCTATGTGTCCTTTATAGATGTTCCTGAAATCCCTTCCCCCCAGTCAGCAATTTTTTCAGCAGTAAACTTGTAGGTCAGAAGGGAGTGAGATGATATATTCAGGAAAAAAAGCCCCTGCCAACTAAGGATCCTCTAGCAAAGTTGTTCTTTACAATTGAAGGAGAGAGAGTGTTTCCTAGACAAACAAAAGCTAAAGGAATTCATCACCACTAGGCCAGCCTTACAAGAAATGTTAAAGGGAGTTCATCAAGCTGAGATGAAAGGATGCTAACTAGTAACATGAAAATATATGAAAGTATTAAACTCACTAGTAAATATAAATATGTAGTTACATCCAGGATACTCTACTGTTGTAATGGTTGTGGGGATATCATTTATAATGCTTGTATAAAGATTAAAATACAGAAATATTAAAAATAATTATAGCTACAATAATTTGTTAATGAAAACACATAAGACATAAATTATGACATCAAAAACATAAATGTGGAGAGGAGTGTGTAAAAATGTAGAGCTTTAGTATGTGTTCAAAATTAAGTTATCAGCTTAAAATAGACTTAAAATTAAAAGATGTTTTATGTAAGCCTCATGGTAACCAAAAAGCCTAAACCTATAGTAAATACACAAAAGATAAACAGAAAGGAATCAAACATACCACCACAGAAACTCATCAAATTATAAAGGAAGAGAAAAAGAGAGGAAGAAAGGAACAAAAGAACTACAAAACATCTAGAAAACAATGAACAACATGGCAATAGTAAGTTTATACCTATTGGTGATTATTTTAAATGTATTTGGACCAAATTCTCCAACCAAAAGACATGGAGTTGCTGGATGGCTTTAAAAAACAAAAGACCCAACTATATATTGCCTTAAGTGACTCACTTTAGCTTTAAAGACACACACAGAATGACAGTGAAGAAATGGAAAAAGACATTTATGCAAATAAAAACCAAAAGAAAGCAGGAGTAGCTATATTTATATCAGATAAAACAGAGTTTATGCCAAGACTGTAATAAGAGAGAAGGGTTATTATATAATGATAAAGGGGTCAATTCATTAAGGGGATGTAATATTTGTAAATATTTATGCACCCAGCATGAGAGCACCTAACATATAAGAGCAAATATTAATTTGAGAGGAGAAATAGTTAGCAATACAATAATAGTAGGGGACTTCAATACCTCACTTTCCACAATGAGCAGATCACCCAGACAGAAAACTAGTAAGGAAACATTGGACTTAGATGCACATTAGACCAGAGGGACCTGACAGATAGATAAAAACAGTCCATTCAACAGCAGCAGAATAGGTACTCTTCTAAAGCACATGTGGGGCATTTACATGGACAGATCCTGTTAGGCCACAAAACAAGTCTTAACAAAT